>JBCAUG010226269.1:0-34449 GCA_038406175.1 Haplosyllis leylae | reverse complement strand
GGGTAAAATTTGACCAGAAAAATATCCACTCAGAAGTTGCGAGTGCATCACAGATAGTCTCCTTGCGGAGACTAAATGACATATCTATCTTTCCGAGTAACACTTCTTCACCGTTGTTCCTCTCGTCGTAATCAGTAAAAAAAGCGTTTGGAAAAGAAAAGCAGGCTCAGGGACTTCGAGCCCCAAATTGAAAAAGATGGATTGAACAGGCAAGTGAGGTCCTGATCAGCCGATTGGAGACCAAATTAAGCAGTTGCCACACCAAAAAGTATCTGAGTAAATGCTGCTGCAGACAGAGGAGCAGATATTCAATGGTGCAGCTAGATCAAGAGGCACTAACACAGTGCATCTACCTACTAGCTGCTTACAATCCTTGGCATGATTGATCTAACACCTTAGTGGGATAGAGCAATAAGTAGAAAGTGCTTCCAATGGACATAAGATTTACAAAGCCAAAGCTGCACAGGTTTTCTAGTATTGCTTATCATTACAACTAATTTGTTTCAAAATGTCACCTGGTCTGAGATCTGCCTTTGCAGTCTCTCTCCTACTCCACATTCGTTCTGCCGACTTCATTTTATGAAATTATCTTCAACAGTGACACAAAACCCCCTTCCAAGTCTCTGCTCTCGACACAGAGTTCGCAGCAATCTCATTGAGAACTGTTCCCTACAATTACGCATCGACTTATTAAATTCGAAGCTGTCTGCTCTAGACGTCGCTTTCTTTTGGAAAATATGTCAGATAATTGTAAAATATGGATTGACAGTTGTCAGAGAGTGTTGGTGCTGACGAATAGCCCAGGGGATCGCCTAAGATCCTATTAGCATTTTTACACTGCTGACACCCCCAGCCACGTTTCTTGCTCTTGCTCGAAGGCACATTGGACAGACAGCAAATAACCCATGTTTTTCATTCTCCTATTCACCTATTGTTAAGGAAAATACTGGAGAAACGGTAAATTTACCTAAATGAAGGTGACGTGAGTGATTGGCGGTTCATTGGAATGACGCTCTGCACTGTGCCATATATTTTTAATGCCCAGTTCTGGCCCTCGAGTGGAAGGCAGCTTTGGAAGATGGGTTAGGAGCTTTGGCCAGGGGTGCAGCTTTAATGATACGCCTCAGCACTGTGGAAAAATGAACACATACTTTGTTCTGATAGCCGTCACCCTTCATCAAGCAGTTTACCTACACTTGACTCAATTATTCACTTGTGAAATGAGCAAGGATGACAATGTAATGCCAAGAAGCGCTCATTAGTGTAGGAAGCTACTGTTTTAAGCCCGGTGCTTAACTCGTTTAAATCACGCTGATCAAATTGATTGCGAAAATCAGTGTTGTGGCTGTCGAGTCCCGATCAGGTAATGGGTAGAGTAAGCCTGTTGCCGTTGGCCCCATCTCCCTGCATCTTCAATTCATTAATTTCCAGTCAATGGCATCCCCACAAAATGCTTGATCCTTGTTGATACGGGTCGCACAAACAATATTGCTGTAATCGTCGCTGTTATAAGGCAGTAATTGACTGTCTGACAATGCCATTCAATATTCACTTTAGGAAATGGGCAAATATATCACGACGACGACAATGAAGCCTAAACCAACATATAATTGAATTTGGTTAGGGTTTTTATTCAAATATGAAAAGCAACAGGTAACACTATTACAGGGTAGGTTTTGCTTGGTATCCGAAAAATGATACAGTATATTGCAGTTAACCATGTAGGCTTCGACAATAACTCCTGTTCGGAATTGTCTGCAGCTTCAATCCAGCACGTTGAAGCGAAGAATCTGTGATGAAGTGTTTTCTTCGTAACTCAAATGATTATTTATTTGAAAAAAAGCTCAAACAAACAAAAACGGCAATAACATTTTAAACCTTCCACTTGACTGTTCCAATACCTGACGAAGGAATGAAGTATCAATGGCGGGACTGGTGTAACATTTTCAAAAGCCCCCCATCCCACTTTTTTGCAGCATTTTTACCAATTTTAAAGGATTCTCCTGAGGTCCCATAAAATACTGTAAAAGGGTAAAAATCTGCAATATGCGGGCGGGGCGGAGGCGGGGTAACTGCAGGTTGGGGGGATTCCGGCTGCCGGTGTTGCCTGGAATTGGCACTAACCGCAAGATTGTAAATTACAAGCCTCTCTTTTGTATTTTCATTGTGCATCACGTTTGTAACACCAAACATTTGAAAATATTAATTTATACCTCTGGAGGTCAGATAATTAGTAAATATAATTCACTGGCAACATTGGACCAAATTTGAATTTTACAGGTGTTCTCACGATGTCATTTTTAAATATTTCAATCTCTTTATTGATTCAGTTGTATCTTTCCGAAATTGGAATATTCTTTGAGCTGTCATTAATGAAGTGAAATGATGCTAATTGTCAAATACTGATAACAATACATTCTATTCTGAAAAGCAAAATGTTATGATCACAGAAATGTGACATATCATGAAATTCTTCTGTGATGAACAGGCAAAACATACAAAACAGTAAAACGTAATATTTACTAAACACTCGAGGTTTCTCAAAATCTTACAAAGTTGGCACCGTTACTATGCAGAGAAGAGCAAAATGAATTCAGCAAAAAAGAAAAAGCCTCCAGTGGGAATAGAACCCAGGATATCTTGTGATCTACTCTAATGTTTCTACTCTGATGCTTTATCGAACTGTGCTAACCAGATATGTGTTATTAGGAGATATTTAAGCTGAATTTTGTTTCATGCTCCACTTTACATTTTGGACTTGGATCATTTCTGGAATCAAAAAAGGTCCTCAAGGTGGACAACCAAATGTCAAGCTAGTACAATCAGGAAGGCATCAGAGTAGATCACAGGAGGTCATTTGTTCTATTCCCACTGGAAGCAATTGCTTACTGAATTTATTTTGCTCTCCCCTGTGCAAGCCTTTGTTGGTAACGTCACCAACTTTGTATAATTTCGGGAAAACTCGATTGAATTAAAAGATGAATCATTTCGCAAGCAACAATAGAATTCACTGGCAGTGAAGGAAGGCCAAGCACAACTCCAATTTACCTTGTGAGACACGAAAGTTTAAATTTCTACTCCTTTTGACGAACTTCAATTTGGACATTCCAGCATCTAATTCCGCTATGAATCAAGTCATGTACACAGGCAACAACATACTATAATCATGTAATAAATCAACCATTATATCAATAGCAACATTTATGACCACGCATGTGCATTCCTTGGTAAAAGAGATGGGACTGCATGAATTAAAACCGTTGATTTGCGTATCTCTGGGAAAGGTTTGTTCAATAGCCAATATATCATCTTTAAATCAAGTGATCTTATCACTCAACTATATTATCTGTGGAGACATTTGGTAGGTAGCGACTGTTGAGGAGTTGGGCCTCAATCATATTAAAGTTATGAGTCTGCTAATATTGACAATCCACTGTGGTCATCTTGATATTGCTGTATTCCATTACAGGCCCATTTTTATGCGATGTTTTTCTGTATTCGTGACCGCATGACATAAAATGTTGAAACAATATGCAGCGCCATGTATCATAATTTAGCTATCAAATTTGCTTCCACGCAGAAAGTGTGAGTGAAGGTTTTAAACACGGAAGGTTCATGACTGACATATCACGTTTGAAAATAATTCCGAAAACAAGATGACTTATCTGAACGATAGCTTAATGCAGCTTTGATTTCGATATTAATGATCGATTGCACTCTTATGGTTGAAAACTTGTCTTGGAAGTATGAAATGACATGGAAAAAAAGACCCAGGAAATGTAGTATTGTTTTGTCAAGGACAAAATTCACATTAATTAGATCACTACATCAAAGACACATCAAATAGGCTGGCGGCAGAGGAAAACTCTGCAGAGCCATGTGTGGCGGCAGGATGGTGGAGTGCCACCAAACTTGAGCAAAGGCCATCAATTTTACATCATACACAATGGCACAGTACACATGGATTGAGCTTATAGGATCAGTCAGAAGAAGCTATTACACAAAGGACTGTTGCAAATAAGATAAATGTGAAGCTTTGTACTACGCTAATAGTTTCATGACTCAAGCACACGTAACCTGTGATTTTATACACGTTTTTCTGTGGAACGATAAGGATGTAATTGCATGCTCTACCAGTTCTGACTCTGTAGTGTGAGAAACAAAAAATGGAGAAGGTTAAAATTAAAATCGGATTTATCCGCAAAAATTCCCGACACTCAAAATGGATTCGCCCGTGACCCTCAAAAAACAAGAATACGCATTACAAATTTTGTTTGAAGAAGTCATCAACTGAAACGAAATCATGTGACACATTTGCCATCAACTCTCACATTCTGAATTCTGTAGACATATAATTACGTTCAGTGATAAAAAATACGTGAAAAGATTTACACCTGATTTAATGTACATTGTGCATCGTCTTGCTGAAAACACACCACCACATTTTTATGTATTTTCTACCTTCTGGTCAATGCACTGTGCGAACCTTTATCGGTACACTATGAATTCTATCAATGCTGGCAGGCACTTTGTTGCACAGGCCAACAACTAACGCTGTATGACAGATGATGGATACACGCTATTCAATTTAGGTAACTTATCACTAAAAATATCACGTCAATCTAACTAAAAGAGACGAAAGCTTACCTTCACGCAAACGAATCCGTTGCCAGTGTCAAACGGAATCTCTTTTGGAATCCCATGGTTTAAGTAAGACCGCTAGGCTACCCTACTGTCTTGATTCAGTTCAGTTAAATTCATACTGTTTGCCTGTTTATTTCGAGTTAGACTACCTCACCTTAAGTAAGATATCCATCACTTTGGAAAATGTCCTAAACAACAACTAGGGTGATTCACGGGTTACGTTTTCTTTGCCATCATTTTATGGTCAATAAATCACAAATAGTTTGAATTTTCATTGTGACTTAGAAGGCAGTGATCTGTATCTCAACTTGCGCCGAACTAAGGGGTGAACTTTGTGGTATCCCCTTATGTTCTTACAGTATGTAGAAAACAATTAATGAATATGTTGATTAGTTTGGTTCGCTTCTACATCGCACATTTCAAAGGCTTCGACAAATTAAAAAACTAAACATTCCGTGCCCCCACCCCTCCCACCACCCCCGATCTCCCTTCCAATCCATAATTTTCACTTTCAGCGCATTTGATATCAATGCAAGAGGACATCCACCACAATGAACTTGAAATAAATAAATCACGGAAACAATAAAATTACATCATAATTTAATTGAATAATAGGGTACACCTGGTTAAGTAACATCTTTGACACAGTCACTGCAGTGAACATCAGATATAAGCTGTCCAAGTTGGGCTCTGCGCTTGTGGAGTTAAAGTGTGGTTACAAATTACAAAAAAACCCCAAAAAACTTTACACTGTATTGGGCATGCGGTGAATTTTTACTACTGAGAAATCCGTTCATGAGGAACAACTACATATTCAACCACCTACTCTCTTTTTTATTTGACTATGATTGGAGTAAAGTACAATAATTTAAACCGGAAGGAAAAATTGCTTCCGAATTTCCAAGCAAATACGCCATATTGTTAGTTACAGTAATTGATCATTTCTGCAAAGAAACGCCAATGAATGCACTTTTTCTTTCGGACTGTCATTTGCTGTTTCTTGGAAGAGAGACTCCACGCACAGAAATTTTGTCGGTGCGGCACTACATTAACAAAATTACTCCTGGTAAAGTCCGGCCGTCCAGACACCACAATCATCATTAGAAATTAATGGAGCCTTTGAATAGGTCCGAAAAGGGAAAGAGTCTTCAGCATAATAAGACAGTAAACCAAATAAGGACACTGACTGTTTGTGATATACTGGCTAAAACTGATGGCTATCTAGCTTGCATTTTTTTCGTGACAACAAAGGTCTTTCATCTGGCATTCTTTTTGATCAATGGCAGGACATCTTTGAAGTTCGGGTCATATCTCAAAGCAAGTGCCCATATTTCATCACACAGTTGAGTGGCAGTCTGGAAAATTTGGCTCCAAACTCTCAAAGAGCCTGCCGTGTTAGACATTAATGTCAAGTTTACAAAACATGGCTATAATGTAGTACAAAGCCAACAGGTCTGAAGATATGTCATTATACAATTCATTAACATTGAGAAACAACAAGAATTGTTGCAATAAAACTGTTTACCCCCAGGAAATCCCAACTAAAACAACTTACATAAAAGCGTACTCAATTTCCCTCTAAATAACATTTAACATGCAAAAGGATTGTGTTATTTCTCGATGGAGCGCTGGCTAAATAAATTTCACTGATGTTCAGTGCTGTTATTGCATCTGCGGAGGGTTCATTCGAATGTAAAGAGTAGCAGTGCTTGTCAATAAATTGACCTTTCATATAAAATTAAAGCTTGCTTATGTTAAGAGGCTGGGTGATGACATTGCTGTTGGCAGAATCGACAGCTAATCTGCCTGCTGTATAGAAAAAGGGCCAGGGAACTGTGACAGACATTTCTAGGTGGCATTGATGCTGAGATTCTACCGCTTCCAGGAAGTGACAAGGGTGACAGGCCCCATTGTTCCGCTTCCCGGGATGACAAAAAACGACTCTGCCACTTATTCGGGAGGCGAGGATCAGATCAGGCAAATTCGGCACGCAGAGTCAGTTGGAACCTCACAACTTCTGACATGCCGAGCCAAGCTGTCACCTCAAATCATTGAGGTCTTCCTGGTAAATTACCTGTAATTTCAACATAAATCAAATCTATTTTTTTTACCGAGTGCGGGCACCACGGTAGCGAAGCTTTTGCCTGGACCATCACAGCTGTTTCTCTTGAAATACTGAGGCAATTTCTCTTACGTCAAGTGGACTGTGGAAAGCCTAACTATTCATAATACTTCAAAAGATTAGTGTTCACCTTGAAATTTTGGTTTGTCGTGTAAGGAGAAGCCATATTAATAAATTTTCGTTAGAAATTGTAATTGATACAAAAGTGGGTTGGTTGACAGGTTTTGGGAATCCCACTCATTACACGTTATTTATTCTCCTAAAAAGTGACAAGTATGAAAAATAAATGGTGTTATTTGCGAACCTTCTGACTGATAACTCCAACCATCAATCACGCCACAATTAGCATCTCTCATTATATCCCATAATGAAATCCATTAATTCCACAGCAGTTTGAATACTGCCATATTTTATATTGAACCTACAGTCAGTCCAGCACTATACAAACTAATTATTTATGAGTGCAGTATCGAAGTCTAAGGCTCACAAGGCCACTTGTCAATCTGCGGTACTTTTCATTTCCAGCCGGCAGAGAACCAATATATCTTAAGAGCTGTCAGAAGCAGGCCCGACGTCTTTGTTTGCTCGATTGAACAAATAGCGGCCCCATAAAAGGCTCGGATGATGGATGGTAAGCGGAGATTGATCATTAAGCCCAACAAAGGCCACCTGACATATGATTGACATGCGGTCATGAAAGCCTTGATTGATGCTTTTCAGCCAAGCGGCAGCTGCACGGTATTAACGGCAAAAACCTCACAAACCGCCATTTTCACTGCCATCAAGAGAGTTAAAAAACATTTTCACAACTCAGCCTTCTTAGCAGAAGATTATTAAAATCCGTCATTAATTCGTTTGTTAATGTAAACAAGTGCACACTGTCATTCCATGGATGAGCTAAGTGATGTAAATAAATGATCGTAACAACACTTACATTTCATACGTTTCGGCTGGGTCTGCTTTCGTCTAGGCATCCTTCCACCCTTCACAATCACCCAATTTAGCAGTTCATGTAAAGAAATGTGCGCTAAACCGTTCGCTTCCCGGAGCAAATTACTTCAAATTGACATCCGTGGCGATCCGAAACAACCTCCTAAATAAACCGGATATGTGACGTAAAGCACAGGTGGCTTGCTATGGGCATGCGCATCTCCAAGCTCTACTTCACGATGATTGACGATAGTTGACAGGCCTGACAGCCATGTCTGCTCTGCCTTGTTTGCTGGTGGAATTCGATACATGCACCGCTTCAGCAGAAAAAACATTATGCATTTCCATCTCATCCGAGTCTCTTGGACCCGTTCCTTGTGCGTTCACCTGAGATTTGGACTTTTTCTGAAAAAAATGTTCCCATTGCGTTTTGTAAAAACTCTCCGGTTGGTGCACCTCCCGGCAAATCGCTGCTGAAAATACCCATGACTCGCAGGTACACAAGTTTTTGGCGGGAAAGCGGCAGGCTGCGGTTGCAGCACAGACATAATGAAATGAGCGCACAGAGAGGGTCCTGAAGGCGGCAGCACCTTCCGAATTCGCCAAAAATGCGCAAGCTCTTCGGCAACATTTTTACAAGTCCTCGTCAAAAGCAACACTTTGTGTGAACGAACGAGATTTTAAAAACATAAGTTAACCAATACACCAATCAACACACCAGTAGTTAAATCATGCAAACTGAACTTGTTTATTTTTTAACTTAACTGCTACAGTTAATATTGACGATCATTCAAGAAACTAACCTCGAATGTCTTTAGTATCTTTATTCCACACTCTGTGACGAATCTTCATTGACTGGTATCTCTGCTGACTCCACAAACATGATATTTGAATCATTATTATCACCTTCTGAGTTAGTTGTTGTTACATGTTCCAATTTCACGGATTCTACAGCTTTAAATATATCAGTTACGCTTTCAACATTCCGAATATCAAGGTTGGTCAGAATTTCTTCTTCTCATTTACCAGGAGTACTTTTTATAATGACAGTGACTATCGGATCTGTAGATATTAAACTGACAAATTCCTCTTCCCTGTTTGGAACCGCTTGTTTTGATATCCGTTTTCGTTCCGTAACAGGAATTGCACAAGATCCTTCGGGTAACTCATCGGGATCTTCTTCCTTTTCATATGTTCCCAAGTACATCCCCACATGCTTATCATTTTCTACTGACACCGAATGCGACAGCAAAAGATGTGTTTGCATGTCTTTAGCGCTGTGTGTGCCATATGTGCAGTGCTTACACGGGTACATGAATTTCCCCACATGTACTTTGTTGTGAACACAGTGTTTCCTGAGGTTTTCTACCGTATTACACCTGTAATCACAGTGTAGACATCTGTATGGTTTTGATCCAATGTGGATTCTCAAATGTCTCTTGAGGTGTGCTCGAGTTGTACCTTTGTATGTGCAGTAATCGCAGGGATATTCTCTGGCTCTATGAGTTCGTTTGTGCCGAGCCATACCAGATCTACAACAAATTGAACATTATAATTTTTTTACCATCCGCGTATGCGGACAGGTAATAATTTCAGTTGAGTCTGTCTGTCTGTGTGTGTCTGTCTGGCCGTCTGTCTAGGCTATAACTTTTAAATCGCTAAAGCTGGGAACCTCAGTTTTAGTATGTAAATACTTCTGGACCATATCTAGATCAAGTTTGAGTATCAAGGTCACTAAGTCAAGTTCAAGGTCAAATGAAAAGCTAACATACTTTTACTTAACCAATACTTCTGTATGCTTATATTCCACTAAAACTTACTTAAAAGGTCAAGGTCATCTGAAGGTCAAGGTCAAGGCTACTCAGTATCAAGGTCAAATTAGAGGAAATCGATTGTTTCTCTATTTGTAAATATGTTTGTGATCTATGTGCTATGCGGATGGTACACTTTCGACTGAAAGGCATTCTTGTTCACAACATAAAATGTTTATCTCTAGAACCTGAACAGACAAAAGAATCACGCAACGTGCTGGTCCAAAGGTCCTTTGACGCTATGAATGTAACATTTGTGCATTTTGTTCTTAACAACGATCTTCTGATTTCATATTATTTAAACTGTGTCCCAAGCCATAAAAATTAACGACAAATAGATTAAATGAAAGGTATACATATGTCTACATATGTGGTTGATGAAAATTCATGTAGGTCAAACCAAACACTTTCATTAATGAAGCCTTAATAAACTGTCCGCGTTGCTTAACATTTCGTGTTCGCACATAATGTTCATTTCATTCGATGAAGTAAATATTTGGAGAACAATTCGCCGCATATGTTAGTCATGAATTTAACAATAAGCGTGGCATATATATTTCTCTCTAATGATAATCCAATGGAAAGAATGCTTCATTCGTAAGTGCTGCACGTTGGAATGCGATACTCCTAACTTCACCTAAGCTGGGGGATTTTTTGTATTACCATGAATTGAAACCAAATAATTTTATCAGTACCAATTCCAGTCATGTGTGTGTTAAAAAATAGGCACAGGCACACTGGACATACATCAGAATATCAAGACAATTGGAAGAAAAGTTAAGACACTGGAGGCAGGATCGGATCTAAATCTATATTTGGTAACAAATAGATGGCAAATCTTGCCTGGGGTGCAGCAGGTCTATTGTATGCTTGTTTGTGCCCTGCATCCTACCCTCTGTATTAATGTCTGCTTATCATGCATGACTTCCAAGACTTTCGTAGCTTAATAGCAAGAACCATATTCATTTTCAGGCCGTCTAAATTAATAGCAACATATTAAATAAATGAAACTTTGTGATAGTGAATGGCTCTATCAAATATCACATGTATATCTAGTCTACAAATTGAAACATGTCAACAAATCCAAGCTTCAATATTCCAGAGAGAATGAGATTCTATAACGAGAGTCCTAAGTTCGGAAACGTCCAAACTAACTTGGGATGTAATGCAAGCTTGGAAACAAGAATAGAAAGATTGCTTGCTCTAAGAATACGTGCAATTACAAAATGATCAAGAATCTCAAACGGACAGTTTCACCTGACGTTTAAAGATGCTGCAGGGTACGACACGTGCCTAAGCACGCAAAGGGAGGGCTCCGCCCATACCCTAGATCCGGACTGCAGGGTATGACACGTGCCTAAGCACGCACAGGGATGGCTCCACCCATACCCTAGATCCGGACTACACCAGCCAATAGCAGTCCAGTAGATACCCGTATATATAGAGCGCACCGCTAATAGGGCCAGAGTAGAATAAACGCACTTATGCTTACCTAATAGTTACCTTTTACTCTCGTACAGAGAACGAGCGCCGTGTCAACTGACCAATTTTGGTGGATTTTAAGTAAGAGACTAAAAAATCTAATGATTTCCTAAACATTGTGAGCTGACGTCAACGGTTGCCAGAGAGGAACAAACTAAGTGACTACTAATTTGAACAAATTCATTCTAAAGAAGGTTAATTTGACTGGAAAGCATACATCTCATGAAGGAAACACTCTTCTTACGTGTGTTTATATTTTTACACTTCTTGCAACTCTGAGAAGGAAGTAAGCTTGATTCAGGGATAGGATTTACCAGTTGAAAGAAGAGAGTAGGCAGATGAATTAAGCCATAAATTGCCTTGTTTTCTTCTAAAGTGATGATGACAAAGTGTAATAGCTTGGCAAGCTCATCGCGGCCCAGATCCTAATTTTTGTCCTCCATTACTTTAAAATGTCAAGATTTCATATTGATAGATAGTAAGTGATGTTGACACCCTCTCCCCACTGACCCCAGCTTCATATTTACTCGAGACAGCATAAGATTCCCTGCAAACAGCAATCATCGTTTTGGTAACACGTTGTGTGTGAAAGTGCTTCTTATTCAGAATAAAACAAGTTCAGTGTCTTGGTAAGATAACAACGTTTGGTGCATTAAAACATGATTTCATTCTATTGTTTAACGTCTGATGAAAATATCGTCAATTCGTTTATTGTTTTGCAACAGTACGCATCAGGTAAGAAACGGTTAACACAGAAAGCTTGGCACTTGCAATCTCTGCATGACAAAGCAGAATCAATCAGTTGCCAGAGTTCTTCGTGAAAAAATATTGAAAGTAGCTGGGTTGTATTTGACTGAAGCGAAAAAACAGAAACAGTCAGGACTGTTTACTCTATGATAAAGAAAGACTAAGCAGAGCTCCGTAGAAATTATGTTTGTTTTGTAGGGACATTATTCTGATCATTAGGGACAAGAATTTAGGTGTAGCAATTTCTCACGCACTGATCAAATGCCCTTGTTTACCTATTTGGACTTGAAACATTGGACACCAGCGATCGAATCTATAATTTACGTTAACTTTTGATTTCTTCAGCATAAAAATATGTGCAACGGAATGAAATAAGATGTTTTCTATGAAAAAGGAACAAAATATATCTCAGTTCATTCGGAATTAAAAGGCTTCTAACATACAAACGGCACATTGCATTTTTAATTGTTGTTTTGGGTTTAAGCTTTTAGTGGGCCTTTTAAAATTCATGTTAAAAATATTACAGCTTGATTCTCTTCGAAATTCTTCCACTTAAAATACATGTTGTGTCTCCCAATATTGGATTTTAAAATCACACCCTTGATAGTTGGTGGTATAATCTTGATTGATCTGCGATTTAAGGAGGTTTATCACAGGAAGCAAACTCAAGATTGGCGAATTATTCAGTTTTAGCCCACAACATATTATCCGTTGTCTTCCTTTCTTAAAAAATGTATCGTCGTTTTCAATGGCCCTTGTGTTGCTGCTGGAAGATTTGCTTTAATATGATTCAGACAGAAGCAGTACTGGTGTAATGGTGAAAATTTAATTCAATTCAAAATGTTTTAAACTACCTTAATCCTACAGACTTGTTGACTGGCTAAGGTGGATATTTTATGGCACTGCATGAAATCCAGGTCCATGCAAGAGACGTATTTCACGATCATATTCCGAATGTAAACTGTAAAAATGAATCACCTCCGCGAGGCAGATCTCCATTTTGATATTATTTCAGTTTATTTCCAAATAGCCAAAGCTACAAGACATAACAGAACTTGGGTTAGACTTTTGCGTCATGGCAGTGGAAAGCGGTCTCTGCAATTTCGCGTTTTTTGGCCTCCTTTTCGTCTAATTTTTAAATACGATATTGAACAGTCACTCTAATTTTATCACATAAACTACTTTGTATCTTAAATTTATTTAAAGTTTATTCGAAATTATATCATTGGCGAATTTTTCTCTTTCAGCGACATCAATTCGCCGCTGTGTTGAAGCATGAGGACGCAGAGAGCACGTCTTCTGGCGAGGGGAGCAACGCGGACAGCGGCCGAGGACCCAGCGAGGAAGGTGACTCCCGACAGCAGCATCACCACCCCGATCTACTGCCTCCTCAACACACCACAGTGGGTGAGTACTTTTTGTATTCCAATCACAGAACTAAATTACAATTATGTTTCATCTTTCCTATTTTGACACTCCAAGTCAACATCACAAAGATTGTGAGGTTCTTGTGGAATAGGATTTTCTCCGCTAAAAGCAAAAGATGGCAGCACTCTACATTTGACTATGTTTGGAAGGTGTCTGTGGAAAACGATTGGTGCACTTTGTTTAGTTGAACATGGCACAATTCAGGAAAATGAACATTCATGGAAGTATTCCGAATGTTTTGAAAATCTTACGTTGAGAAGTGGAATGATCTGCAGACAGATGATCAGAGTAGACAAAACATTGGCGTTTTTTTTTTAAATTCCCATCACTTCGTTGATTCTGAGACGAATGGATCATCCGAGAAATGAATCAAAAGTGGTGCATATTTTCTTGGAACTGCTACCACATAAACTTTACATGCACATTTGCTCTATTTAGTGACTTGACATTTTGATATTTTGTAATTACAGGTGGTAAGCTGAGTCCAAGCAGTCCTCATGGACCAGATGTGCACAGGGGCCACCCTACTCAGAACTCCTCACAGAGACAGAACTCCTCACAGAGACTGACACATAGAGGGGTGGTGAACGCACACCCCCTCAAACACAATACATACTCTCCTGCTGCCAGAAGGGTGATAGACCCCAGGAATCCCGAACACAGTCGAACATTACCTAACCAGGCCCCACCCCCACCACCTTACCACAGGGTGGTGCACTCGGGCCCGCCAAAAACAGTGACAATTCAAACTCCAACGGGAACGCATATTAGCAATGAAAATGAGAACAGTATGTCACCGTACAGCGGCAGACCAAACTCTCCAAGTTATCACAGTAAGCTGCAAGGATCTCACAGACTTCATTCAGCTAATGAAGGAGGGTACAATGTGCAATCACGGACTTATTTTGACCCTCGCAATGAAAGAGGACACCCACCGTCATCTGTTGCTCGGAGGGATTCAGAACACGATGGACCCTTCATATCTAAAGACGTTATGGTTTGATGAATAATGATCCACGACATCTGCGAAGGTCAACAGGGAGCTTAATATTAAGGATTGTAGCATTCTATAAGTCCGCAAAGATCAGCCTCCTAGGCATATGAATTGGTGTTGTTTCAATGCCTTAGGAGAGTTCGATAGTTTTGAAATACGACCACTGTTCCATAGCCCTATTCCATGGTGACTAGAGTGGGTGTCTCATGCAGAAGCTGCTGTATTTTTCTTGCGTGTAAATTCCTCAATGCCAAAACTGTGGACGAATAAATTCAATTGATGCGAATGTTCCTCGACGGGATGAGATGTTCCTACATACAAATATGATTTTGTAGGCTGGTGGAATGCTATCAGTTTATCTTTGACAATCTTTATTTCAAAGTGCAAGGCAAACTGTTTTTGAGCAGACTCAAATTCTCTGCTAACACTGAGGTGCTAATTTAAATCTGACAATGGATGTAATATACTTTATATTGTATTTAAAACCGGTAAAAATGTCAATATTCACGACGTTGCAATACTCTCTCACACAAAACGCAATATGAGGTGTGAAAAATAGATTAACAAAGGAATGTCATTGTTTTGTACAGCCTCGTAGCAAAGTATGATGCTTCCAATAAGTGCTTAGTCCTAGACTTATTTCTCTCATTGTAGATAATCTGTAAATAGTGATAAAAGGCCGAAAATTGGTAACACCACAAAGGCTTTTCGGATCATAAACGGCAGTGTTGATGCCTCATTTAGGACATTATCAATATTACAAATATCATATTTTAACCATTAAAATTAAACAATTTACATTAACTATGCCAAACACTTCTCTGATTCAATATAAAGCAAAACAGTTGTTGTGGTAGATGTAGACTCTATTTAAATTTACCTCAAAAGACTATTGAAATTCTTGACCCGCAGTAAAATAATCAAATTCTTTCACAGAGTACTTTTTTCTTCTCTCCAGTGGCTGTTGGGAAAGGAATCGCATTTACCCTGTGTATTGTAAGCCAGCAGTAATATTTCATCGTTGTTGAATGTAATGAATTGTTTTCTATTAAATGTAAAAGGTAAAATCAGTCAAGTTAAGTTTGAAGTCATAGATTTATGAAAAAATCAAAACATTTACAAAAATATCGGTGAAAAAATTAGAGTCACTGTCTCAGTATGTTTTATGCTGTTTGTTGTGGAATTCTTCCCACTGACTGTTTTGTGACGTATAGTTATGTGTTACAGTAATTTGTCTCATTTGTACAGAGATGTATACACTTTTTGTTATGTAAATAATTTAATGCGCATAATATTAAAGAAAATAAATTTACTACAAATCCTGATGGAATTGATTCTTTGTTATTAAATTAAATAAGTAAGTGTTACATTGTGTGGATAAGGAGAATTAAACCTATGTATTCGAATCTGAGCGCAAGTCTGGTTATCCATATCAAGTTGAAGCAACCAGTTTATTTTGCCCAAAAGTAAGTTTAATAACATACATTAATTGTCTAAACTAAGAGCACAAAGTTTTTTGTCGAATTGTTTGGTTAGATTTACATGCAAACAGCTCAGTCTTCGTTTTAGCAGCAAGTTGCAGTGGTTGAGTTCAGTCGAGCTTTTACGAGACTTCATCAGTGACAAAACTGTCAGATATGACTGAAATATATCATAGATCTATATTTGAATCCTTTTGGTATGTCAAATTTAACCACCTATAGAAGATGGAATAATTTTCAGACCAATAAATTCTTTACTTCAGCCTTTGGAAATATCTGTCTAAAATTAATAAATGCATCGATTGGAGAATTCTATTCACCGTGGGACATTATGGAAATGGCCAGAAGGTGACGGCATCTGGTTTTCTTTTTCTGCATAATAACTCAACTGTATTGGGGTATATCTGCTCTATTCATGAAGTCACATTATTTTTTCAAAACCTACATCATTGACCAATACAGTAAACTGTAATCTACAAGCTTTCTCCTTGCGAGTGATTACTTTCCACTAACTACCAGTTGATGTACAATGTAAGTGAAGACAATTAAGTTTTCTCGTTGAATTCAGTGAATCAAGTCAAAATTCAAAGTGGTACCAAAGTGGTTACCAAAGACACTCCATATCTGACAATAGATACATTTCTAGATGTTGTGGTAAAAAGATTTTCCATTACTGTCTCTGGGATGGTACCTATTCATTGTGGTGAGTCACAATGGACAGACGGAAGTAGTAACAGAAATGCACAATTACTAGAAATGGCGATGTATTTGATACCAGCTGGTAAAACCTCTGGTAACTATACTGTTTTTGAATTTTGTCATAATTCACTGAGTTCTGTGATATTTATTTAGGGAAAACTCTTAGGTCATTGAGGTGTAAAATTGTTAATCATTCTTCAAGTGAAATTTAATGACTATGAGAGCTCTGGGCATTAATTTTCAAGGAACTCGGACTCTACTGGGGATTAAGTATTACTTATCTTCCATTGATATATCATCAGGTTAATCTTTCAGATTACTTTGAAATTATGTGGGATGATAATCGAGCTTTTCACGACAAGCAATCTGAGAGAATCTACTGATCAGTTCCTTCCACAGGACCCGTCCTTACTGAAGACTTTACTGACATTTTTAAACCACTCTGGTGGTTACATTTTACCTATCATAAGGAGAAAGTCCTCCTGCATGAACAGAAGAGGCATACTGCCCGCTGCATAGCAAGTGTTTGCTCTACTGTCCTATCCCTTGGGGTACCCTGGGCTACCCCCTTCCTGGCTGGGGTACCCCCTACTTGGGGTACCTCCCCCCACGGGGGTACCCCCACTGGGGTACCCCCCTCATACAAGTCAACTGGGGTACCCCCCCATACAAGTCTGGACCTGGTCAGGATACCCCCTCCTGTGAACTAATAAACAAACTGAAATTATTACCATCCCTAATCCTTTGCATGCGGATGGTAAAAATTGGTGGCTTCTCTGATGCAGGGATAATTGTAATTGGTAAAAACATGATTGCAACGAGGTACCCCAAACGGTCCTACACATCGCCAATCCTGTCTAGTTCCAAACTTTAGATGCTGAGTTTAAATCTGTCTGAAACCCTAATTTCCTATGTCAGGTGAGGGGGGAATAGGAGAAGGCAGGGATGTAGATCAACTTCCCAATTTTTGATAGTGAATCCAAATCTGCCTAAAACCCAAATTCGCTATGTCATGTGTGTGTGTGTGTGTGGGGGGGGGTTGATGCTGAATCCAAATCTGTCTAAAGCCCAAATCCCCCTATTGCCAGGGAAGGGGGGGGGGTTCTGGGCGAATACAAATGATCCCCATACGTAGGACCATAATGATTATTAAGTATTATAATAAATTCTGCTACATTATTTGCGTCACATCTGATATTCCTACTGCAGAAAACAAGAAAATGAAATATATCTAAGATCATCATCCTTTAACCTTTTTGTCTTTCAGGCCTCCAGGCAGAGTACATTTAATACAATCACCAAAATGTAAAAAACTTCTTCAACGCTTTCTCAACGTTTTTAGTTTTAAGACCCAGAACTTTACCTGTGGAACTCCCACAGCCACTGCCCAGTTATGCATTATTAATGAACAATCAAGTCAGGAACAAAGGAAGTTTTGTTGTGTAAACAATGTTGACATTGTTGCCTATTGTGTGGTATTCTATTGTTACTATTGTAGTACATGTTTATATGTTCTAGTTTGTTGCTTTGTTTATTAACAATATGAAGTTGTTGTAACTTGGTGCGATGGTAAATAAGGAAACAATCTAAAATTACTTTTGTTCGGTTGCTGAATAGAAACACTTCCTCGTGGTGTTTAGTCAGGAATTCTATTATTAAATCATCAGGGAAATTAAAATTAATCAAGTGAACACACTAGTGATCAATAGCTGGTCAAACATTACTGAACGTGGTAAATCAATTACAATACAATCTCCAGAGATAAGTGAGCCTTATTTGCCATTTTATAAGTTAATTTGAAACGTTATCATTTGCAAAATTGCATACAACTGTATCAAAAACCACCGGCGTTCTTGGTGTAGCACATTGCAGTATTTTAAAGCTTACTAAAGGTTACTTTTTCTTGTTCAAAATGAAGCAGCCTGCGGGAAGATCTATCAATTCTGACTGGTTTGTAAAATTGTTGTCTATGGGAATTTTTTTAGTTCAGTCAGAATTTTGTGTCTAAAGGACGAATATTTATTTTTTCTCACAGACAACCATAATACAACTATCTACGAACTAGTCAGAATTGAAAGATCTTCCTGCAGGGTGTGAATGCAAACAGTCAATGACTTCAAGTTTTCCTAGTTTGTAAAGCAGAAAGGTTTGATCACAGACGGATCTTATTTCTCCTACAGGAGAGGAAGCCAACCACCAGAGGGAGCCAAATTTATGTATTCGAAAACTCCTTTTTAATTTCATTTCCTTTTATTGATTTCAGACTCGCCAAGTAAAACCTATTTTATTATGTCCAGCCAATTGGTAACATGTTAACACAAAAACACCATTCGTTTATCAAAGTGACATACCATCAGTGTCAATTAATGTGACTAGCCTTGGATCCCGAGGAGAGAATTACACGATATTTTTTAGATCGTAAAAACAGACCGTACATTAGTTGTTCATTCACATTGAACATTGAATTAAAGGCAACAGAAATTCACTTCGTATCAAATGAAGTTCTTCCAATGACAAGGTAATGCATCGTAATGGGACGTAATGACACCAATCTCCCTCATGTTTTAAAATATGTATGTTTGTTGGCCCCTGTGGACTATTCTCCGTGTGTTCTCATCATCGTGATAACTAGGGGATACTCCACTCACCTCTACGAAGCCTGGAGGCCTCTCTTTCATTCATACATACCTTACTGTCATTCTCATTTTCCTTTAGGGTAACGTCAGTCAATTTGAGGTACGACATCACGGTTTGGATACAAAATAGTGTCCAAAATTTTAACAGCAAAACAACAGAAAGTTTACAACACGTTTGAAATATTTTAAGTTGTTGCTTTAGTTAGCTTCGTCTGTGGTGAATTTCTCTTCTCACCGATCAAGATTTGACATTGTGAGCCAAAGTTTGAGACATATCTACCATCGTCAGTTGCGGCATGCATACATTTTGTAGCAATGTTGAGCCTTACGGTACCTGTATGCGTGGGGACGTTCTTGTCTAAAGCCCTAATCATTCACTCACTACAATTATCACCAAAGTAATATCTGAGTGCTAACCCTGCTTAACGCCTGAACTATTAGGAGGCATCCTTTCTGGGGGGGGGGGGCATATTGTTTCTTTTCAATCCAGAATTGCAAAGAGAATGAGTCTTAACAATCAACGCATGGACCCGAGCATGTTGTGTTGCTGTTTGGCCCTAGATTTCATTGCGATGCTAGTCATAGTTTCGCATTTGCATCGCGTTATCATCCTTATTGAGTTTTTATGACAGTTTCTATTGCTGGATTAAGGATTGTAAGTAGAGATTAACTGAATTTTCACAATGTCCTCCATTTCTGTTGATTAAATTATCCAGAAACGGATGAAATTAAATGAATGTAGCTGTGCAATGGAGACGCTTCTTGGCAATCAGCGAATGGGCCCCATTGTCCCACCCAAAGTGATTGAGGGTGATGACCTCACTGGTGGAGGGAAATGTCCTTCGAAAATTTCAATGCTACTCTAACATGTTTGAAAATCTTACTTTAAAGAGCCAACAGAAAAGCACAAGATCCATGCAAAATGTAATGTCAAATTGGATACTAAGAGATGCTATGTATTCTGAAAAATTCTTGTTTTGAGCATCCCGTGTTTCTGTTGTTTGTTTACAAGTAGAATAGTTTTTGCCTCGTGACGTACAAACAAAAACAAAAAATACAAACAAAAATAAAGTAGCGCAAGTTTTAAAGTTTCTCTCACTTGATCTTTCAAACAACTTGTTGAATCGCACTGTGCGGGTGTACAAATTCAAATGTCGAATACTTATGGCAACTCTGACGAACCACAAGAAAAAGAATCACAAATGATCACTAGCATTTTTGGTGGCTCGTTAGAGTCACCTTAGAGATTGGTTTGGTCTTTTTGCCCTACAATTTTGGGCCCGTGGTGGGGACCTACGAATGCCATTTGCCGTTCCCTGAATGTAGATGGGGTGATGGTTCTACCTGCAGGTGGTGGGGACATCTCAAAACCACATTATGTAATCGAAGTTATTCTAATTATAGTCGAGTTATTCATATAAGATCAAATGTATATTTTAAGCCTGAATTTATATCGAATGGCTTTAAAAAGTTTTCAGCAAAAATAAAGTTACCTCCAGTAATAATTGAACTCACAAAAACTTGCCACTACTGGTTTAGGAGTCGAATGCCTTACTTACTGTGCTAAGTCACCATTTGGTTGCCCTAGGTTCAAACTAAAAAGTGTAAATTTTAAATAATTTCAAATTGAGTGTAACCATTTGAAGCCTTTGACACACTTAAGGTTTTAGAACTTTGCACTATTGTTCTGATGGATTCCTTTTGAGACTCTGATGTACATTTCACAGAAAATATTGTGATTGTACAAGTCAAGAGGATGCTAATCCTTTGCGTCTTTGCAACTTAGAACTGGAAAATAGATCATGTTCTTCGCGTGTATTCCTCATCGCTAAACCGTTAACAAGAACTAATCTGCCACAAACTACATTAAAATGAACTTTCTGAATAAAACTACTCACCTCAGAATGTACACAGGATCGAAATATATATCAAACTACTAATCCAAGAAAAAGTTTTCAATGTTGTCAACTCCTCATGTATATTTTTCCTCTACAGTTTTGGAAATAATATCCCCGCGGAACTTCACAGAATGTTATCCGCTGTAAATTTTCCAAGACTTTCTGGATATATTTAAGATAGGCCAACTATGGCGGTAAAAGTTTTTCCTTGGAATAAATTAAGGTCAAAGTGAACAATAAGAAAGTTCGACGTTGAAATCTGCTCTGAAGACGCGGTGGTTGTGACGGTGTGTTTGTGCGTGTGTCTCGAGATGCTTCCCCGGAGTGAGTGATTGAGGCGCCGGGAGGAGGTACGGTAGGAGACGGGGGATGGATCCTCAGCTCCGCGTGGTGCAGCTTCAGAGGCCACAAACAGAACTGCTTCACTACTTATCTACAGCTTCTCTCTGTGTGGATGTTTCAATCAAGAAATACAGTGAAATTTCACCAAACTCCCAAATCTTTTCTCAGTTTAAGAAATTCAGCGAAATTTTACCAAACACCCGAAGCTTTTCTCAGTTCAAGAAATACAGTGAAATTTCATCAAACGCCCAAAGCTTTCATCAGTTCAAGAAATACAGTGAAATTTCACCAAACTCCAAAAGTTTTCATCTGTTCAAGAAATACAGTGAAATTTCATCAAACGCCTGAAGCTTTCATCAGTTCAAGAAATTCAGTGAAATTTCACGAAACGCCTGAAGCTTTTCTCAGTTCAAGAAATTCAGTGAAATTTTACCAAACGCCTGAAGCTTTTCTCAGTCCAAGAAATACAGTGAAATTTCATCAAACTCCCAAAGCTTTTCTCAGTTCAAGAAATACGGTGAAATTTTACCAAACGCCCAAAGCTTTTCTCAGTTCAAGAAATACAGTGAAATTGCACCAAACGCCTGAAGCTTTTCTCAGTTCAAGAAATACAGTGAAATTTAATCAAACTCCAAAAGCTTTCATCAGTTCAAGAAATTCAGTGAAATTTCACCAAACGCCTGAAGCTTTCATTAGTTAAAGAAATACAGTGAAATCTCACTGAACTGCCAAAGCTTTCACCAGTTCAAGAAATTCGGTGAAGTGTCACTGAACTCCCAAAGCTTTTCTCCGCATTACTTGATGTATCAGTTCAAGAAATACAATGACATTTCACAGTTACGGCTTTTCTCTAATTTACTTGAGTCATCAGTTCAAGAAATAAAGTGAAATTTCACTAACTGTTGCAGCTTTTTTCCCCATATTACTTGATAGATCTACATTAGTTTAAAAAATAGAGTGAACTTTGACCCAACTGTTGTTCCCAACTTTCTCTGCATTACTTGATACTTATGTTCATGTCAATTCTGTTTGCGAATTCCAAATAGTTAAGAATCCGTCACTAATTCTGTTTCAGTGCAAGCAGAACACTCGTCATCTGTTCTTGCCACCCCGTGTAAATCAAAATGGCTGCCGCTCCTACCTACGCCAGAACTTTTCCAGTTTACTCAGGGATACCTGTAATATTTACATGTTGGAAAATCTGTGAATATCAGATACATCTTTTGGAATACTAAAAACCTCCAACATAGGTCACTTACTGATCTCCTCAAAAAAGATCTAGGAGAGATTTTCTGAACGTTACTGTTTTTAGTGGTAACTGTTACATGTGGTCTTGATGATTAGATCATGGGTGTTACGACTCAATTGTGCATACATATGATTGTACATTCCTGTACGCATATCGTTACGTATGTGTGGAATCACTAGAGGCAAGAGAAACCCTCGAGTTTTTCTGTAATTCGTCACTGCATGCTTGTTGGCAGAATTCTATCAGCATTTACCAAAAAAGGCAATATTTAGAAAAACTTGATTGGATCTGTTGTGCAGATAAATAATACCAGCACTTAAAATTTAATATTGAGTTTTACCTTAATTTAATCTGAACAGTAGACCTCACTGAACTTTAATAAAGGACTCCATGATCCTAAAGAACACATTTAACCTGTTAATAATTATATTACTATTTGAATTCAGGCAAATGTGTGGGAACCACACTGAGTCCTCTTTGTGAGAAATACCACAAATGATCTGGATAATGTTAAACATTATTTCTTTTCCAATAGTAAATGAAGAACAATGAAGTCCCTTCCTGAGAACAATTTTTCATTTGTGGTAGTAATTCTATTGTGTTGAACATTACTTCTGGTACAAGTATACAATCAATCGAATAATCATGTAACAAATGCTTAAATACAGTATCACATAACACCATACAGTGGTCATGCTCTTGTAATGTTACAGTCTTCCTGAAGATTGAAATCATGTCCTATCAGCTACTGTATTTGCTATGTACACTCATGTGGTCAAGACCCCTCTGCAATGACATAATTGATCTACAATTATTTCTGGTCAATTAGAGTGCTGCAAGTATGACATTCCTATTCACACACCTTGGCCCACGGGTCCAACTGGTAGTCTTCATGGTTTCACTCAGAGTTAGTGAGCACAGTTAGCTCCCTTTCAGAGGGGGTATAATTCCTACCCTGTATTTGTGTTTAGTAGTCCTACTTGGGAACAACTTTACATTGTTCACTTGATATACATGTGGTTAGGCTGACTCCTAAACAACTGGCATACCTTGAAAAGTAAGCCCAAGTTACTACCAGACTGTTAAGTACCATTGGCTTGGCTATCAGCAAAGTTTTCTCTGTTGAGTAAGAGCTACAACACCACAGTCCTACTGGTGAAAAACTCACCAATTAAGCAAAGTAGGCCTGTCGGATTGATACTGAGCATTCTGGATAATCTTAAGGCTCATTTACACTGACTACAACAATGGCAATGGAAAGAATGTATTGTATTGAACCTTATGGGTTGCCGTTGTCATTGCCGCAGGTCTCCATGTGAACACCTACATAGAGACCAATACAACCCATTATTGACAGAAAAAATATTGAAGTTTCTGTTGCCACTGCCGCAGTCAGTTTTAGTAAGGATGTGAAGTATATTTAATCTTTTATTGCCTTTGAAGCTGTAAACTAATGTAAATGGACATAACTTGCTTAATTGAGCTAATATGATTGTATTTCACTTGAATGTGAATTGAAATACTCTGGCTACTCTTTATGATTCTATTTCAGGGTTTTATTCTAGTTTTCTACTTAGTAAGTTATCATATTTTCAATAAGAATAGTACAAATGTGTGTAAAGGGTCTTAGCTGTGGCCTTCCATTCAGTTGTCTGGTGATGCCCTTCCAGGGTTTGGAATAGTTTTGTCTTTGGTGGTATTTGATAGTGACTGTGTAGTAGCTACTACTTTGTGTTCTTCAACCATGTGAACAACTGATTAAGAGTACTGTCACTGACTCCTTAAAGAAACTGGTTTACATAGCTTACATGACATAGCTCTCATCATCACCCATGACAATATAAAGATTGGTTGCTCTCAGAGCCCTCCTGTGGATCTAGTGCAATAAAGTAATACCAGTGACAATAAGTGACGAATACAGCACAGATAAAAATAAAACAGAAGAGCAAAGAAACGTTTGTGAATAGAAACTTCGTCTGTGTTAATCCGTCTCCAGGGTCGTGCTTACTAAGTATAGAAACATTTTCCAAGGTTTTATTTTCCGTATCATGAATCCGATTTGGCTTCCTTTATTGTTTTCATTTTTTTTGTTGTTTTTATAATTTGTTGCTGATATGTTGTCCTAGCTAATGACAACGATCAACAACATTTGATGATTTTGTGAAAAACAAAAAATAATAACTAAAACAACATAAACAAATTTGGATGTAAAAGGGTTTCAATAATACGTATTGAAAAATACCTTAAGATAAGTATATGGCGCACAACACATGTTTAATCAAATTTTCCCTAAATTCTTTCACTGAATTCTGTAAATTCAGTGAAAGAATTATAAAAAAGGATTACTGTATTCAATCCTACTATGTCTTGTATAAGAACCCAGCACTCTACCTCATTGCCATGAAGACACAGGTAACAGAGAATATCTTTAAATTGATCCAATTCATGCTTCAATGATTTCTTAGATTCTCTGAATTCGCTGATTCATTGAAACTACATAAGCCAGTATTGTACAAAGCTTTGTTCCTTTGTTAATGATATGTGTAAACGATTCCAGACAATGCGCTTAACTAAACTCAATTCATGATAAGATCACATTTACATTTGAAGCCTGAATTTGCATGAAGAAGTTCAAAAAAATTTAAAAAGTTGCCTTCAGTGGGATTTGAACTCACAACACTGACCATCATTACCGACCGCATACGTAGTATGAGAGGAGGTACTGTTGTCACAGGTGTCTGTCTGTCCACAGGAGGGGGAGTACTCACTCCAGCTGGGGGGGGGTACTCAGTTCAGCACAGGGGGGAGGTACTCAGTCCAGCTGGGGGGTGCTCAGTCCAGCTGGGGGGTACTCAGTCCAGCCTGGGGGGTACTCAGTGCAGCACTGGGGGGGTACTCAGTCCAGCAGGGGGATACTCAGTCCAGCCAGGGGGGTACTCAGTCCAGCCAGGGGTACTCAGTCCAGCTGAGTACCCCCACCCCCCAACCCCTGGACAAGTTGGCTATGCCACGGTCAGTATGCTTCTTGCGTTCACGCAGGAGGACCTTCTTGTTGGATCTAAGGTTGAATCCTCATCTGGGTAGGCCACAGAGGCCTGTGCTACTTGTCAGGCCTTTAACTGAAGTTTGTTTCATTTCACATTTGAAAAATCATTAAAGCATGTCTGATGTAAATTCCGTCTTAAAATGTGAAATTTGATCTTATTGTAAAAAACTCGAATTTAAAAGCAAAATAGGAAGTTTTTCATCTGAAAAAGCAAGTTATTTTAGGGACAGATTGAAGAAAAATTCTACAGACTATAAATCATATAACTTACATTTGGTGTAACTAAATGTGGTAGATATTGATCGGAGATGGTTTGTAGCACTTTGCATTGGGAGTAGAAGTCTTTACATAGAAACCTGACAGTGCAGTGCGGAGTTTATTAGACCCTGCTGATATGTAAGTAAACATGTCTCGGTAAGTTACACTGGAAAGAACCATTAACCGAACCGATTTGTTCTAACGCGTTTAGGTGCTATTCACACTTAGCGACACCGAATTCACTACTTTCGTGTGATTCGGCTATTTGCTGCAGTGTCCAATCATGTTTGACGATTCGATGAAAAACAAAAACAAAGTAAAATAAACAAACAAAAATTGATCAAACAAGACAATCACCAAATTCAACGTGTAAAGATTTTCAATGACCAAATAATCCCAGCAGAGGGAGTCACGTGCCAAATAGGTAGGTTAAAGATTTAGACTGCTGGAGATGACGTTAACACACAAACTGTGGTACATATCTGAGGGGCTTTCGATTATTTTTCAAAATTCTCGTCCAATAAGATGATTTCATCCCAAAAAAATTCTCCAAAAATTAACAAGGATTTAACCTGGTCGCTAACATAGCAGTTGCCATTCTTACACACACACACACACACACACGCACACACACGCACACACACACACACACACACACACACACACAAACACACACAGAGAAGTGTTCTCTGTACCTGTGTGACACAAGTCGGTCCAAATTCATGCATGATAAATTTTGTCTAATTAATCTAATTAATCGAGTTAGATGAAATGCTTTCATTTCGAAAAAAAAATCTTTGATCACATTTCAACCCCAAACTGAAGCATCATCACGACATCTTTCTATTTTGTCATAAAAGTGGTAACAATTTGGGGACCGAAAAACACAACAAAAACATGTTCTGCTGGCAGTAAGAACGTTTCCTTTTACCTCGTTGACTTTCTATAAATAGATACAAATTGAAACTGTTTCCCTATTTAGATGAAGAAGGTTTAGCTCGAATCAATGGTCTGCACATTCCTTAAGGCACGTTCACATTGGACGCAAGGACACGGAAAACCGATAACGATTTTTCAAAATGTGACGTGAGTGTGGTTAAGATTCAACAAAACGCTAAGTAAAATTTTGCTGAGTGTAAAAGCGATTGTCCTCTCTGGTATCTCGGATGCCTTTGAATGCACAAATAGTGTTTTTCCTATTTTGGTTTTGAAATTAGGTGAATTTATCTAATTAGTTGAATTACACAAAGGGCTTCATGGATAACATAACCTATTATATGTGAATAGTAATTTATTCACACATAATGTATTTAGCTATCTATGAACAGTGTAAATTCATTTTTCATTATCCATGGAGAGTGTTATATTACAGTTTAACTATCCACAAATAGTGAACTGCTCCATGGTTAGCACAAATGAAGATTACACCTATCCAGGAATAATCAATTCCAGTATCCATGTGCAATTAGATGAATTCATCTAATTCAGCAAAATCCAAAACTAAAATAGGAAAAACACGATTGAATGCGAGAAATAAAACATAATCCTTGATCCCTGTGGTGCTCGAAGACAGGTCTTTATCATCATTGCCACACCCCGTGCTGTCATTTGCACAACATTCTCAACTTGTATACTTCTTTTCTGCTGTTTAGCAACCTTCCGAGGTAACTGTTTACACTTTGAAATTCGCTTCTATGTTGATGACTTTCCATATTTGTAACTTGCCCAATATCAATACTTGTTCATTGCATTTTCAAAGCCTAAACTTCTCAAGTGCTTTTTCTATTCTGTTGACTTTGGTATCAATGAATAAATTTAAAAGAAATTGGAGTGGTACTATGGTCAGTAGTACCGTTTATGGACCCCTGTGAACGCGAGTAACACATCCTTTCGGAGTTGATGTGTTGAACTGTGAATCATAAAAAACACTGTGAGGGGGCTGCTGCACTATTCTATCAACTTTGCCTACAAACTGCATCATTGCATTGTGTTCTAGACCAATTTCTGCAACAATTAACATTTATCGCATTCAAAACACTTATATAATGCACATATGAACAAACGTCATCACGGTATAATCAGAGGGACTGAATGGTTGATCACAACGCATCCAAATACAACACTATTTTGTTATTCGGTGTATTCCAGTGTAAGTAAACCCTTGCTTTATTTCGTAACAATCCAGAAGGCCCTGGCAGCAGATCAAATTAAATTCGTGATAATCTTCATAATCCAATCGGTCCGCACTCTAATCCGAGATTCAATCAGCTAAGACAGAACCTGTTGTGTGTTCAGCAATTTCAATTCATTCCAATCACATCCGGATACCGTGATTCATTGCTCTTGTCTTTTTAATGAAAAAAAATTAATATACAAAACTTGTAAATATATTCTTACGAGCTAATCTTAAATATCACTAAGTTGATTTAATTTAGTTGATTTAATATACTTGTTACATTTTGCCCTTACTCCTTTTGACCACAAAAACTTGCAGTTACGAAATTTATCATTGAAGTATCATACATTTCTGGGGACCCATAAGTGCTTCGTTTTGTATTATGATTCACTCTACGCAACAGTCATTGAAAAATAATCGTGGTTTCCCTAAATTATACGAAGTTAGCAACGTTGCCAAGAAAGGCTTACACAGGGAATAGCAAAATAAAGCATCCAACGTCTTGGCAACGTGTCTCTCGAATCAAATGACGTCATGACGTCGTATTATAATGTGACATAATGACGCTGAATTTCATCAAGAGGATCACCTAATCTCTCGAATTCGAGAGACAATAAATTCAGTAAAAATTGTCTCCAGTGGGGATAGAAGCCAGGGCGTCGTTGTATATTTTTGGGAAAACCACAAGAAACCACATTTCCATTAATTTCATGGGTTTTCGGATTTTTTGCACCATGTGATCGGCGCTTTTTACAATGATCAGCAAGCCCTGTTGGAAAATACTGGATACGCCACTGAAAAAACATGCTGTTGCTTCTAAAGATTTAAAAAGGTGTTTCGAATAAAATTTGCTCAGTGTTAATTCAATTGAAGTTAATGGAAATGTGGTCAGTGGGGTGAGCACTAATTTGGTGTACTCTTAAATACAAGGTTTTCTTGAAGACCCCATTTGACCTGTGAATTCTATTAGTGTTTGTTAGCCATTACCGCGCATTCTCTCCCGCTGATGCCTTATTTGTCTTATTTGTATTAAACTCCCCAGTTGTAGCCACGAACCCTTCGGAAGAAGCATTTGTTTGACTTTAATAATAAATATTTCCTTGTTTAAAACATCAGAAGAAAATGCAAAGTATGTTGTGGACCAAAATAGCTTCCTGTAGTAGAATTTCTTGACTCCTCCAGCTGTGCTGTAGATCAATGTCTCTGTCTTTTAGCATTAATTGATTTCAAGCTTGGATTTAATTGGAGTAATTTCTTCAATAATCTAATTTGAAACCACAGTATTGATAATTTGAAACACAATTCATCAAAGTTTGTAGTAGTAACTAAAAACTTGCATACTTTTTATTACTTGGTTCATTCCCTACACATGGGCTGGTCAGAGCAGATTACTTCACAATATTAATTTCTTACACACAGGATGGGTCCAGAACGAATTACTTCCCACTGCCATTTTCATGCACAGGGTAACTCCAGGACATATCACTTCCTTATGCTCTTTTCTTACAAAGTAGATGACTCCAGAGGATATTATTTCCCAAAGTTCTTTTCTAACACTTAGGATGGAAGCCAGAAGATATTTTCCAATATTTATTCTGCACATAGAATCAACTTCTTACTTATCGTCATTGATTTAGTACACTCATAGCATCCACCCAGAATGTCTTACTTCCCTGGTCTCACTGTCCACCCACATTTAGTACACTCATAGCATCCACCCAAAACGTCTTACTTCCCTGGTCTCACTGTCCACCCACATTTAGTACACTCATAGCATCCACCCAGAATGTCTTACTTCCCTGGTCTCACTGTCCACACACATTTAGTATACCCACAGCATCCACCCAAAACGTCTTACTTCCCTGGTCTCACTGTCCACCCACATTTAGTACACCCACAGCATCCACCAAGAACGTCTTACTTCTCTGGTCTCCCTATCTACACACAAAGCTTTCCAGAGATCAATTCCATCGGTGTGACTATGCGGGAACAGGCGTCAATTAATAAATTTCCGGAAAACATCATTGCTGTGTAAATTAAGTTTGACACAAAACCTCAGGGATCTGGATATTGAATTTCCTTCTGGATAAAATTGTTATCGTGTAATAGAATTAAGACTTTTTATCTCCATCTCAGTTTGCCTGAAAGGATTTCTGGTGAACGGTTTGATTAGGCGACAAGTACGTTTGGGCAAAGTGACGACAATATCATCATGTCACCTGAAGTACAAAATAGGAGTAATCTCAAGCTTTATCCTATGGCAGCGGCAGTGCCATAGACAAAAACTGAATAAATATGATATTATTCTGGTAAAGAAATAATATCACCCTGGTAAAAGATGATCACCCTTTTGTGGTTTTGCTTCATTTTTAAGTTAAAATCCTTAACTTTAAAGCTTTAGTTAATGGATAAAATCATCATCATCCCTCTTAATGTCAGGGGATATCATATTTAGAAGTACTTGTAATGTGTCTTGTGTGATATTACCCACAGGCTTTGCCTTTGGGTGTTATCACACAAGACACATCACTATATCCTCCTCCTTAGTCGGATGTTTGCACGTTCCAACACCGTGTCCGTAACTGTCACAGTAACCGTCAAAGTTTAACATTTTGTAAATGATAATGGGAATTTTGGTTCTAAACCCATTCTGCCTGTAACCATTAGCCTAATGTTAACTTTGATGATGATGGTGATGGTGACAGTGACGAGCACGGAGTTGGAACGTGTAAACATACTTTACTTCAGTAATCACGTCATGCAGACAACGGTGCTGAAACAACAGATTCCTCTCGGGAAGAACTGCACTGCAGGTATCTGACTTAACGTACTGACTCCAAGAAGCATTAATCTCTTCAGAGGGACTGATCGCGTACTTATAATTCCATTTATATCTAGTTTCACACTCAACTTGAAAGGAAAAATTAGGGACAGCTTTGCTATCTCAACGTGATGGGTTTAGAATGTACCTAATAAAATGAAGACAATCGAGCTTTTCCATAATTTGTTCAAAGAATTCAATGAATTCATTGAATAGGATTTATAGTATCTGTAAAGCAACCAGGTCAACATAAAATAAAATGCAAGGTACCCACATTAAGAGACTGAAATTATTACATGATGTTTACAAATGGTAGACTGTACTTAATTATGAAACAAAAAATAGAAAACATAGAAAGTAAGTAATAATCAAGACTAAATATTATTTTCTTTATATAGTGACAGTCACTAAATGTGGGTGACCCTCTTTCAGTGACATCACTAAATTTTAAATTCATTGAATTCATCGAATTCAATGACAATTATGGAAAAACTCGATTGTAAGAACACAGAGCGTGAAAATGTTTTCCTTTGTTGCCATATCAACTAAGTGTCAATAACACGAGCAGAACTGAAAGATAGAGTCTTGTGCATGTATATTTGAACCAACAGCCGAAAGCTCCAGTTAATGAAATAATCCGAAACTGAAGGCATAATTCGTTCAAAATTGGGAATTAGAGATCAATGGCTTATTGGGAAAACCTTTCCTGAAATAGTGTCCATATATACCGCAGTAAATAAGTGCCATAAGAATAGTCCTGCATTGATACTTGTGAGCGTGCGTCTCACACTGAACACTTTTAAGGCAAAGAAAGCCACAATTATTGTTTCAAGTAACAGTTACGGGATCAGATGCATTTTAATTATTGTTCCTTCCTCTTTTTGACAAGGTAAAAATACCGCAATTATAATTACTTATCCTCATGCCATAGAAGTATGATACGGACAAGATGCCACTTTTGTCTCGTTAACTCCGGCGTGTAGTCGGAGAATCTTTCATTCAGTTAACGATGGGTGACTGCGACTGTATGTGTCATCTGTGGCCTTTGTGGAAACTGATCGTCCTACTGATGCTCAAATTTGCAGATGATTCAAATTCCTCGTAGTTGTATGTATGGTTATGGATTAAAACAATGCATGTGACTATATATGGAATATTAGTTATTCATGGTGTTTACCCATTGCAAAAGTTCCTCACAATTCTGAGTCGGGTTACAGGTTATCCTCAGGCGAGACTACTTTTTATTATTGTGCAGGCTTTTTGTAACGACAGATTCAAGTGATCCGTTCCTTTTTAGACATCAGTTTGTATTATTTGTGAAGCGGTGAATGGCGAGGACATCTTGGATGAAGCAATGGCATGTGAATGCACAATATCTTATTGAAATCACAACCTCCGTATTCTTAAATAATGCCAAAAGAACCCATTTTAGCTAAAATCTGCCATATTCTGCTGTAATTATTCATGTTCTATAGAAATATAATATACTTTGATCTTTGGATAGTTTTCATTAGAATACTACTCCGACTCAAAAAGGCTGTATTATACGCAAAAGCATTTTAAATTGACATCATCGATTGCAACTTTGACTTCATCTTTGTTATTTAATAAAATAAAAATTATAGTTTCAAAGTAACCTGCCCAGACTTCTTCGTATCACTTTGCGTTCATTAAGTTTTTCTCCCCATTAATTTTTTTTTAAAAGTAACTTCATTTACTTAATGACAGATTCCTACGTAAGAGCAATCTTCTTTATAAGGCTCCCCTCACATCTGTTAATTAATCTGTTACTAATTAACATCTCGTCACATTCTTCCGAGATCAATTTGACATCTTGGTTTACGTTAACCAAAGGAAAATTGCAAAAAATTCCTGGTTCAGTTACCATTATGGAAACCTTCAGGCAATTGGTTGTAATTGTGAGCAATTTTATGTAGTCTAGAGACTGTGTCACTTTGGTTTTGTTATTATTTAATAGATCTCTGAACTACTTTATGCAGTGAAATATAGAATTGATGCACAAAGAATATCTAGATCAGTTACAATTTGATATGTACTGACAGAACTTTTCCACAGAAAACTTCTCGTCGTGTTTCGTGGCAATTTCATGTCAACTTCACAGATGATTATTATTACCACCCGCATCCGAAGGATGGGGAAGGTACTGTTTTCACAGGTGTGTATCTGTCCACGGGGGGATGGGGGTACCCCTATCCTCGTTCTGGCAGCCCTCCCAAACCCTCCCTCTGGTGAGGACCAGGACAGTGTACCCCCACCCTTCCCACTGGTCAGGAATAGGGCAAGGTATCCCTCTACCCCCACCCCACCCCTACTCCCCCACCCCACCCCTACCCCCCTCACCTGATTCATTTGCAAACAAGAAAGCGTGTGGTAAATTGGTCCTACAATTAGTGCAATTAACGCCCGCTCAATTATCTGATTCAGGTGAGCGTTTCTGATTGTCGTGAGGCTTCACAATATGTTTTGAAGCAATTAGTTAAAATAACACCGGATTACTGGTATAGAAAATTTTAGAAAACCCTAGTTGCACAATTCCTTGTTTGATTTAATTCAAAAGTCTTTTATTCTAATGAATAATCACTTCGTTTCACAAAATTACAGTACACAGCTTAAGGTCCGCAATTGTGAAAAGAGAGTGTAGCACAGAGATTTATTGCGTTAAATGTGTACGTATTGCACATCTTACATAAATTCTCGTTCAGTCTGCAAAGCAATATACAGTTAAGCTACATAATTCTACATATCTGAGCAAAATAGCGGGTTTATAGACCTTAGATGTTTTCTGAAAGGATGAGTAATTAGTTCTGATGAAGTTTGATCTGTAGGGAAAAACCTGTTAGACTAAATGTTATAAACTTTAAAAGTTTCCTCTGTCTTTGATTGCTCTTCTTTAGTAATTCTCTGAACTTCTTTGAAAAGTTTGAAATTACAGTTGAAAAGTTATAAGAATAACATTTTTGATAAAGGTAAAATTGTAACTTGTGTACAACAGGAATTTCAATTTCCTTGTACTTTGAGGAAAATTATATAATCACTGGTACTGATATGAATATTTATTATCTTATTTAGAATTAGCGCTTTGCGGTGGCTGTACAAATTTGAAGACAAAAAGAGGCATATTTTTAGTCATTTACTACATGGACCTTCAAACAGCAATTAACAATCTTTCTATATTTAGAAGCTAGACATGGGGCATGTATTCCCTGCTTCGTTGCTGACAGCCTAAAGATGAGACAGATGATGGTTATCCCTAATTGTAGAATAGTTGTTAAAACCCGTGAATCTGCCACGGAATGTGAAGTTTTATCACGGCGTCACAATGAAAAAATGGGTTCAAATAACAAACAAGATGGTCTTAAATATATTTTAAAGTCACCAAACAAGATTTGAAAACTTTGAATGGATCTTTTAGCCTTCTGATGACAATATTGTAATGTAGTAATATATCACCCCTCACCACTGGATCTTTCCAATAGTGTGCCAAAACAGAGAAATGACATGCAGAACATTTTAGAGCCATTTGATGGAAATAAAGAATCACCTTTTCAAAGGACACTTTCAACAATTCACCTTTGAAAAATGAACACCACGGGTAGTATTCAGTATAGGATGCGGACCCTAGTGCCTGGCAGTAGTTGTATGACCTGATGACCAATAATAGAAT
>JBCAUG010226158.1:0-18872 GCA_038406175.1 Haplosyllis leylae | reverse complement strand
TTACGTCTGATTACCAACTAGTCGACTAATAGTCGACTAATGCTGTCCGACTAGTCGACGAATGAAATTTGGTAGTCGTGCCTTCCCTACAAAGGGATACATTTTAGATTGCATCATTGAGAAGATGCACTTTAAATCTTGAACGGAGAGAACACAGAGACATTAGTATTTAGTTAAAATTCAAAATATTATTAGCAAAGGCCACACATACAATAAGGCTGTTAAGTTCCGGGACATTTTTAACACAAGAGATTTCATTGCAAACACAGGAATAATGCCATTTTCATTCTACAAGATAATTAGTTTCTAGAAGATGTCCCGTGGGTCGGTAATGGATAATTCATTTGTGCAAGACTGAAAACAACATGAAATGCACTGGTTAACATTTCCAGTTTGCCAAATTAATAGTATGAGGGTAAAGTGAACTGAATGTACTGTTAAGTTTAGAGTGTCTAACAAGTATAAACTAGTACAAACTATCAACAATCTTTACGTAAAATTCAAATACTTGCTATTAGATTTCTTTCGTTGCAATCTTCCCTTCAAATAAAACTGCTTCTAAAAAGGTAAATGTCAAATCTATTGTAACTCGCAAGTTTGGTCATTTTTATTGCATACTAGATGCGCCCCTTACTACGCTAGGAGTCCTTAAATGACACTTTAAGCGACTCTGGAAGTGTAACAGACGAATAAACCTAAAGAGCTTTCTATCTTTAGTATTATAGATGCAATGGAATTTGTTCGGATATTGAACATTTAAGGCACGCAACTTGTAAATAATTGTAATTCTAACACAAAGGTTTGTGTGAGGACTATATATTATGGGATGCAGTACACGATAATAATACTATTTACTAGAAAATAAAGTTGTAAGTTGACAATGAATAGCATTTCATCTGAAGTGTATTTAACCGATTCATCTGGTGATGTCTTCATTTGTGTTTACAGATAGGTGAAAGCGGTAAGAGCTCAAGGGAATTAGAAAAGACAATAGCACTACTGAAGAAGGTTGTTGAGCGCACCCAACAAGAGAACGAGCAACTAAAACGGGCACCCGGAGTTGTAACAAATGAACAGATGAAACTACTTCAGATGGAAAATCAGGGACTTAAAGTAAGAGCTTAAAGTCGTTCTAAACTTTTTAGCATACAATTCATACAAAGTGACACCTTTGTCATCGTAAACTTGACTTGAAATCACTGTGAAATTTATTTCTATATGCAACACTGCTATTTTTAAAGTTATTGTTATATGTTTCAGAATCAGCTTGAAGAATTGAGACAAAAAATGGGATCGTCACTTGGTGAGCGCTATACATCACAGCAAAGGGGTACCGCGAAAATCATGTCGGACCACGACAAACTCAGGAAGGAACTTGTGAAGGTAAGATGTGTTGGTGTGGGTACATAGCGCAGCAGGACAAAGTAGTGTTTAAAATCTGTGAAGATGGAATTAGTTTTTTCCAGTCAAGGAACTTTGAAATCTTGTTTTAAAGAGAACAGATATTTGGTGTCAGGGAATTGAAGTGCAAAAAGAAAAAGATTGTTTTATACTTCAACCAGTAATAATATTTGTTTCTGAGTTTTGAAATACATTTTGCTGCCTTGTATTCACAGAAAAGATCCCTAGTACATATATTTGAAAATAACAGAAAAAATATTGCAAAAGTGAGAGCATATTTTGTTCCAACAAAAAAGTTGGAAATCTGACGAAGTCTTGTTTCCGATGTCGATATTTTAGGAAGCAAAGATAATTGATATTGGTATCTCGTAATGCTTTCTTGTCGTTTATTTCTTTTAAATTCTGCTCTGAAGGAGACTTTGATACATTTAACGATGTGTGATTTTCAGATTTTATTTTCATACAATTGCAATGAAGGTTGCTCATCTGTTACTCAGACGGAATTATTTCTAATTTTGAAAAAGATCAACTTAGTTTCAGTAGAAGTGCTATTTTCAGGTGTGTTTTTGGCCATTTCACTGTGATCTTACTAAGCTCAGTTAAAGCTCTAACGAGTCCTGGGTTGTGTCCTCGGATATAATAGGCTTACAAATGACTAAAAATAAGTGGCCAAAAGACCAGGACCTGCGCACGTCTTTTCTCCCACCATCTTGAGGGAAATCTTGATCGATTTTTTTTTTATCTAGACGGGTTCTTGCGTCAAAAACTGTTTACTTCAAACTGAAGTGAGATGAGGAATAACTTTTTGTTACAACTCCGGCAGCCTTTTTGCGTGTTATTAAATTGAAGAGATAGTATAGACAAAGGACACAGATTTCTCAAAGACTACAGACAAACTGAAAAGTTCAATACCGAAATATTTTTTATGAAATCTTTTCATTTCCAAGCGAGCCAATTAGTATCACAGGTCTAAGCATCAAGATTCTTTGCCTAAGAGAATACAATTCAAACAGAGACCAGGATATTTGTGGTTTAAAATAACCACAAGAGCAAATAAAAGATTTGCTGAAGTCAGTCCGTCTTAACTTTACATCAACGTATTGAATTTGGATTAGCATTTGATTTGACATAATTTTTCTCCAACATTGAGTCCCGTGACTGAAGATTTGAAGAAACCTTTGTGCTGTATTGAAGCTAATTCCTGCATAGCTGTCTGTACCAAAAGTGACATGATGCACTGAAGCAATTCAAGACTTGAGAACTTTTACATGAATGGTTTAGACATTTTTTTAAAAATAACAAGACCGTCTGGCTGACTACCTTGAGAGTTTATATTCAGCAACAGAACAGTATATGAGACTGACACTGCTCCTATTTCAGTGGTTCTTAGATATATTAATTGGTAAATTTTACACACAACGTACGAGACTTGTACAAAATAGCAAACGTCAGAAAGGATGAATGTCAACATTGTATTACATCTAGAAATATATTATGTTAGGGTAAATAGCAGTGATTAATGGAGTGAGAATCCATGGTAAAGTAAAGCCAGGAGTAGTTTTTTTTAAAAAATATTTTCTGATGATTTTTCTTATCCTTTAGTACACAGTACATTTACTGGTCTCGGTTACTTATTTCATAGTAGAACAGGCAATAATCCAAGGAATTACAAGATATTGTACACAATCGTAAAGGCTGCATTTTGTAAGTTTATAAATACGCTTTGCCTAATTAGAGATTAAATCGATAAAGTTCAAACTAATTATGGACCCACCTGGACCTGTGGTGAATTAGCTGAAAAAAGTATGTAGGAGTGATAATACCTAAGATGTCGTGCAAACGTCGCTTTTCTTTCCAACAAAACTGTCACGCCTCAATTTCTTCATTTTCTCGAGAATAAAATTGAGAAGTAAAAGCTCTCTAAGGACAATAAGGCAGCAAACAGCTGGTGACAATATCTTAATGTACTTGGTAGGACTTTTTGGGTAGATGTTTTTCAATGGCAGAGCCGTAGCAAAATTGGGTGACAGATGAAGATAAAATGATCTGGAGAGGTCTCGTTGGATAGAATCCTCGATCATATTAGCTTTTCAACTTCGGAGAGTAAAATAACAAGCGGGAGTTTACATGTACGCACAAAGTGATTTCATTAATTCAGCCCGTAGCTTATGGACCAAGATGTAAAGAGAAAATGTTCAAAATTTTATTTCCGGAATAAAAACAAAATGTGTAAGTGTGCAACAGTTCAAAATTTTATTTCCGGAATAAAAACAAAATGTGTAAGTGTGCAACAGTTCAAAAAAATTTGAAGGCCAATGTTTTTTCTTTAAGTCGTGTTTGAACAATTGAAATTGTTGATATCTCCAGAAGTCTCCAGAAAGGAGACTACGACTACTGCACTTGTTCCATCTCCTTGTCTCTTTTATTCAGTATATTTCACATATACGAAGCTAGCCGAAAGTTAGATTGTAAATATTCACATTTATAAAAAAAACCCACAGTTATTACAGTCTGTAGTCCGTTTTTAACCTGCTATGGTACATGCGTCAAAGTGGGCGAGTCTCACAGGAGCTGAAGTCTGCGACCAAGATTTTTTAAAACTTCAACTTACTGTTACGTATCTGTAGAAAATACACAGAAGAATATCAGATGACAAAGGTTTATTCTTGAGATGTTTGATTAAACTTCTAGCTATTAAGAAGGTTATACTAAAATAGACCCAAAAATAATTAAAAATTGACCGAATTTCACCGATGCGAATTTCATTATTTGCCAGGTCAGAAAGTTTTGGTAGAAGGTATTCAAGCATTTAAGCATTTTTCTAATGGATAAATCTGTTTGAGGTAACAAATTGGCCAGTATCATTTGGTTGAATAAACTCAAAGATACGAGCATAATTTGTACCTCATTTGCAAAATGAATACGATAGCAAGAACTCATGGATCGCAATCTTTACCAACAGATTCTTTTGGATCAAAACTAATTGAGATGAAAGGGCAACCTTATTGGATTTGGACAACCTTTCAAATTAAATTACCTAGAAGTTAGATATTATCAAAAAGCGAAAGTTCATACTCATATTCATATAATTGTGAGATCTATTACTAGTAATTGATACTTGTATTTGAGGACAATACTATTTTTCAACAAATAAAGAGAAAACTTAAACTAACTTTAATCTATTCATGGTCTTTGCAAAACCACAATACTATGGAATTATATTCCAGATTATAGCTAAAAAGTTGAGAACATAACGAGTCACCTTATTGCTTGAAATAGCAATTTTTCAGGCCAAACTTTCTCAAAGATTGAGCTCGTACACAGAAGGTCCCCGTGTATAAATACTGATAAATAAATGGAAATCAGTATTTTTAGTCGCTCCTGCTGCTGATAACAACATAGTGACTTATCTTCTCTGTATGGTGTCTGTTTGCTTGCTTGCTTTCTTGGGTGTTTGTATGTAGACAGAGAACTTAATTTCAACTATTGACACCAGATGGCTCATGAGACTGATTTCAAATATTGACACTAGATGTTGCTCTTGCTTAACGACACCACAGAACTTAATTTCAACTATTGACACCAGATGGCTCATGAGACTAATTTCAAATATTGACACTAGATTTTGCTCTCCCTTAATGACCCCACAGAACTTAATTTCAACTATTGACACCAGATGGCTCATGAGACTAATTTCAAATATTGACACAAGATGTTGCTCTCCCTTAATGACACCACAGAACTTAATTTCAACTATTGACACCAGATGGCTCATGAGACATATTTCAAATAATGACACTAGATGTCACTCCTACTTAATGACACCACAGATGCTAAATGCCACCATTCATTATTTACTATAACTCAGTATTACTTAGTATGAAACTTAGTATTTGATATTACTTTAACTTGGTGCCGGTGTGACACAATGGTGGTAGGCATTCTTGTTTCCACAAATTAATGAGAAACTTAGTTGAAGTAGGTGAACCTCTTTGATTGTTTTAACATTGGACCTATATCAGCTTCTATGGCAGCTGTGCAGGCTGCGTCAGAATTCTTTTTCATCATACATTTCTGAAAGTTAGCTAAAACCACGAACTAAAAGCTTGAGTAAAAATCAAGTTACCGCGGTCAGTATCGGTGCAGGAAAAACCCGCGAAGTGCCTAGAATACTGTATTATATGGCATTGGAGCCTCTGAAAAAAAAAAGATTGGCGCCTTTGGAATAGGAACCACGCTTCATACTGTATTGTGAAAGGTCTGGGCCAGCTATTTCACAGGTGTGTGTATTTGTGAAAGTGATACACAACATTCCTTTTGTTGATGTACGGTTCAGGCTTTCTCATTAGAAATGCATTGGCAGGAAACCTGGAGCGCAGGACTAGCATCATGCAGTGGAATTGATAGGAAGGGACACAGATTACCGAGCCACCATATGTGATGTTCCTTCGCTTAGGACATTTTTATTTACAAAAGTCGATTTTTTATTTCGGCACGAAGTCTGTGATTCACTTGGCTTAAATAACAAATACTTTTGTGTTGCTGTGATTAAAACGTGCTGATATTGAAACAAAATTATGCCGATCGTTTTGCGTTGTTGCTGGGGACTGTAGCGACAAAAAGCTCTTAAAGTGCATTGATAATTGCACACAATTAGCACCATAGTAAGTAACGCGACAAAGGAGGCGTTGCTTTGTGGTTTCGGGTCCCAAATTTATTTCTGATCGCATTTTAACTTGGAATCTCATCTCAAAACCTTTTATTTGTTGGCCTCTGTGGGTGTTTTCAATGATATCTGATACTATACCGCTGTTGGGACAGACAGACAGACATAGAAGGCATGCCACTGGACTTATAAGCCCGTGGAGGTACCCAGCTTGAGCCAGGATAGCCTGAATTAAAGTTTGAATTAAAATTTGTATGCACTTAGGAAGATGAAAACTAAAGAATATTTACTAAATTGAGCTTACAATAGTTATATTTCGTTGAAATCAAACGAATCACATTGTGACATCATGTTGTTCCATTTTTGATTTTATGTTAGCTTATTTTGAAACTGCATTTTAAGTAACTGAATGAACTCAAAGGCTACAAGTACCGAGATTTTGCTTCCACACCGGAAGCTAAGTTATTGCTTCTTTGTTCTGACTTTTGACGCAATTATGACGCTCCGTCCTGCCGTTCCCTTTGTGGATCAGGAAATTTTTTTCCTCTAATCAAGGAATTTTAGAAATTGACTCATGTTAGGGCTGACGGAGAATTTTGCCATGACCAGTACATTTTAAGTCATAAATTACCCTTGCCCTACTTGCAACATTTTTTCAAAGCCTAAAAATTTTAAGACCCCCTTTTTGAAATGCTTCATTATCAACATTTCTATGATATCATATGTGTGTTATTGTTAGGGAATTGTGCCGACTCTGACTATGTGACTCAAAATATTTATTGTATGCATTTGTTGGGAAACTACTTTAAACTGGACTTCAAAAGTCAGTGTTCTGGTAGTTAGTGGAAAATAATCCATTATCAGTTGCGCCAAAAAATTCATTAGCCTTCAAAAATTCCAAAACCAAAATGCGTGTGTTTCAGAACAATTTTGATTTTTGGAACCCTTCCCCTCCTCAGTTCTCTGCAGATTTGGCGTGATACATTTTCAGACCCCTTGCTTCTCTTCATGTTACTCTTCATCTCACTCTTCGTCTCCATATTGTTTCATCTCATTATCTCTAACTCTTTGTATCTTGATCAATTGATCAAAGAGCTTTTCGCTTGTATTTTATCACAAGTAGTTTTCCCGCGTTCTTTAACTTCTTTTACACATAATCGTCCTTTTACTGTTTATATCGGGTGAGAAACTGATCATTCTGTTCGTTTCACAGGAAAAGGAGACCAATGAAAAGTTGAGAATTCAACTGAAGCAGCTTGGTGTCCGCAATGAAATGGTGACAAGGGATTTCGAGGAATCTAAGAATAAACTTGAGATTGAGGCAGCTAAAAATATGTCGAGTAGTGTGGACCAAAAAGGTACATTTTTACCATATACTGATTCTTTTCACAGTAACGCCTGTGTAGAATGGGTTGTATCGATTACTCTTTAATTGCAGGGCTAGACAAGGCCAGATTTATTAGCCTTCTGGGCTTATTCCCGTGACTTCCTAATTCTTGGAATAATATTTCAGGTTGGAAGTCAACAGTGTTAACTCGCATGTATGAAGGGAAATTAAAGAGCATGGAAGAAGATTTGAGAAAGAAGAATAAAATGTTGTCTGATGTAAAAACATTGTTGAGAGAGGCTGCCGAGAGGGAACAAAGTCTGCTCAGAGAGCAGGAAGAACTTCAGCAGAAGGTATCAACTTCAAGGGATCAAAATTGATTACGGTTAAATGAAAAGCGTAATGAAACGTTACACTACATTATATTTATAAGCGTAGAGCTTTTGTTGTCACGAAGGAAGTTTCTGGCGGATAATCCAGCTTTTCTCATTGTGTCCCAATGACCTACGTATAATTGACACACGTACGTGTTTTTCCGTGCTCAGGTTTCAATACTGGAGCGCTTCCCACCAGGTTTAGAGATGCACGATTCGGACGTCATTAGGGAATACCAAATGGCCAGGTAACGTTGAACTGTTGGTTTTTTGCAACAGAGGTAACTGCTAATTGGTCTCAATGGGATGTATTTATTGTCTATCAATGAAAATTTAGAAATGCATGTGCAGTGAAATTAGTCTCAGATAACAGGCGTTATCTTACGACAAAAAAACAAACAAACAAAAAAACCAGTACATGTGCATATATTGCACACATCTAGCTTCATTGACCTGGATGGATGTTCTAAACTATGGATTTGTTTTTCTGTAGTTTGGAGTGTTTTTGAATCAGTGACCCTCACGTAGTAAAAATGATGCAAAATCCCTTATGCTTTCCTTGATCGTATAAAACTTATTCTTTAGATCCCACGTGCCGTGGGACAGGGCAAACTGAAAGTTTTCTGATCATGAATTAATGTAATTCTGACTGAACAGTTAGAAACTCAGAAGTAGACAAATACGACCGCAAATGTATATTCAGTCGGAAACTGTATTATCAAGGGATAATAGTTTTGTGCCATCTGTTTACTTATGACAGACTGAAGATTGATCGATTAGAATGCGAGAAAAGAGAATTAGTGCATGAACTTCAAGCCTTGAAGCAAAACGCCGGAGGAATGGATGATATGGTTAGTGAAGATTTTTTCCGAACAAAACAAGACATTCGGTTTCGTTTTATAATTAGGACGAAGAAAGTTCTGAAACATTTCTAATTAAATCAAATTATGTGTAAATATGTATATCCAGTCATCTCTTGTTATCTTGTCCAAGGGTGAGGAAGAATTGCTAAAGAAGCTCAAAGCGCACGATCGTTTAATGATAGAAAACGTCGACCTAAGAACACAGATCAAAGCTGCTCAACTCGAGGTAGATAAAAGTGCAGCAGAAGTTGAAAAGGTAAGTCACAGTTTGAACACTGTTTTGTAACATTATAAATTAAACAAATGATGGATTTTTCCCTTGGTCTGATAATTGCACAAATGATGATTTGTAATGATGCTAGTAATGACTAAGTTGATGACCACAAATAATGAATGTTGTTTTTACTTTTCTGTGCTGTAATACCCGTCAATTGGCCAAGCTCTCCTCATGCCATCTTTGAAAATACATGACCAATACAACAGTACATTTCAGGGCTTTTTTGGTTTTCGAAAGGATTAAACAGAATTTTACTGAAAAATTGGCAACAATAGAATTGTTCGTGTCAAAACAGTTTCATCCACAAAGGTTTTGTTGTATATTTACAGCTGAAGAAGGAACTAGGAAACTTCGGACCAGAATTTTTTGAAGAAATAGAAGACCTGAAGTATAATTACAGAGAAGCAGTTCAAAAGAATGTTCAGTATGAAGAACAGTTGCTACAACTAGGGAAGCAGTTTGGTGTCTCCGTAAATGTGCCGGGACTTTAGCTAGGAATGGTGTTGCGTACGTGTTGGCGGATCTGGAGTTGGAAGTTCAAATTATCGAGGGTCAGAAAAAAGGTCAGGGTAAAAAAAATGAGAATGAAAGTCCAAAGAAACCAGTTACATTTGTTTTACAGTCCACATTCATTAAAATCAAAATTGTAACAAAATTACTTTCTGACATCCTTAAACTTTTCCCAGATCCGTCAAAATGTTATATTGAGCGGAGAGATCCGTCCATGTCACTGTGATAAAAATAGAAAGGCAGAAAGTAAGAAATGTCTTAATTTAATTCCTACTGTTGTTATTTATTTTATGATTTATTATGCATCATTCCATCCATGAAACAAAGTAGTCAGTTTGTTACCGTCCAGCAGCTCTAAGTCCACAGTTACCCTCGAATATGCCGCTTAGGAAATTTGTACAATGCCAAAGACCATTGTGGAACTAGGATTATTCGAATGACGTGGTATTTGATGCGAATGTGCCTTTATATTCCCATACATTTCGTAGGGATGGCCTTTATAAATTAATTCTCATATTGGTTTGATCTTTTATGAATGTAGTTTCTACCTATGAATAGACTTTACATCCAGGATTTTAACTCAAGAAGAGCAAAGGACTGGAATGAAAGACGAGTGCCAATTTTGACTTGTGTTGGTTTAATTAATCTTCATAATGACACATAGTTAAGTAGAATAATATGTGATTATGATACTTTGACAACACAGTGCAAATCTTTTTGAGTACCTAGGATAACAAATTCATACCATTGATAGCATATTCAGTGATCATACTAAATGCAGTTTTTGAATTTTTTTGGTGATAGTACCTTTTCCCTTAATCCTCAGAACATTAGACATTTTTGTGGTTCCATATTTCATAGTAACATAGGTTAATGTAAAGAATTACAAGATATTGTAGCTAATGGTAGGTGACGAATTCTTTTGAGAAATTTAGTTTTAGTACTGAACCCACGTACTGGCGTTAAGTAGTGCTATCCATGTACAAATGGATTTCGACCTCAGAACTGATCACGGAACAGTTGCAGATAAAGCGGGGCTAATTAGTAGAGAGATAGGCTAAGTGAGACACAACTACCTACTTGCGTACAAGCCTCAGAATCTCAAAGATAATTTCAGTAAAGAGAAAGGGGACAAATATTTTATGAAACAAATTGGTGCTTTCCGTATTCATGTTTTCACACATTTTCTCATGTATTTACAATAGAAGTATGTATTTCTCACGCAGTTCGGGAATGTACTATGTAAAATAAAATAAATTATGAAAACTAATCTTACGCTTGATGTCATGCAATAACTATTGTAAACGTCGTGACTTGTTACACAGAATTATTTTTTAAAATTCCAGTCACAGCAAGAAAACAGTTTTGAAAGTAGGGTGTTGTTCACAAAAGGAACAAGTTGACCATAAACGGAACAAAATCTTCTGCTTACATTCAACTTCAGGGGGTGATTCAGATTTAGCACTTTAGGGTGATTCAGATTTATTAGGGGGTGATTCAGATTTATTGGGGGTGATTCCGTTTTATTAGGGGCTGATTCAGTTTTATTAGGGGGTGAGTCACACTAACAAAGAACTGCTTGGTGTGGAAGGAAATCTAGCTGCAGGCAGGCATGCTGCTGCCTATCAGCTGACTCCACACACATCCACACACACTGCAAGTTTTGGCATGGAGGTGAAATGTTTGTCTGCCTCACGTATCAAAACAATACTCTCTGAAGCAAAGCTTTAGAAGTAACCATATCAGAAAAACTGAGAGAAAATACCTCTTAAAACTCTAAACACAGAAATCGTAGTTTTTATCCTGTTCACTGGGTCTGATTGCACTGTCGAGTTTGAAGATCAGTTCTATTTTTTTTATCTACTGTTATTTGCCAATAGTAAATTTATATTAATATTGGATTAACCGACTTCATATCAGTATGAATGTACAACATTAAGTAATTTTTAATTCACAATAATGTGGTTCTGCATATTTTTGACCAATGAAAGAATGGAGTTTTTAAACCTCACTTTTGTGTTTTTGTGAGGTTTTTTTTGCATGTGTGTTTTTTGTGTAGTTTTTTTTGGGTCAAAGGTGTTTTCTTCCTGAAACTCAGTTTATCAAGTAATTTTCAAACATTTTTTGCTATTTTACTTTAAAATTTAAAAATAAAATGTCCACGAGGTTGCCTAATCCATGTCTGCCACAACAGTTTCTGAACAAGTTGAAAAAATATGGATCTAATGCTGAAGAATTGGTCCTGAATTTGTACTATTTCATTACAAAAAGTCCAGCCAGAAGGGCAGATCTCTTTGAAATTGAGGAAGCTCTAGGTTTGAATGAGTTGGTACAACAACATCATGTCTAGAGTTGTTGGCTTTCCTTTGTGCCATCTGTATAGCATGTCATGTCTATGAAAGCTGCATTTGTGAAACTGTTCATGGATGAATTGCCAAAGAATGATAAAAACAAAAGCCACAATGACAAATACTTGATAATTAGACATGTTGCAGAATCAAAAAAAGTTGGAACAAATATGAAGTTCTTGATAAGTATCAAGCCAAACTGAATATGATTTCAGTTGAGGCAGCTGAAAAAAGTCTTGATGTAGGTATAGAAAAAGAGGACGAGGGAAGAGAGAAAATTAAAGAATTATATTATATTGTGTTTTTTTTGCAAAAAGTTTAATTGATAATGGAAAATTGTGAGTTTTTTGAAAAAAATGAGTTTTTTTAGGTGGTTTAAGTTTACATTTAAACCACCTCATACCATGGTGCATCAGAATTTCTAATTGGCAATTTGGGACACTTCCCATTGGAATTTTTTTTGTCAAATTTGGACACAGGACACCTTATGACATCTCCTAGGACCCTTTTTGACTCCAGGGCTGTTCGTGTACTTTTGCTAAAATTAGGTGCCTTCAGAAAATCAAAGTTTTCTTGAAGTAGCGATGGCTCTTCAATGCACCTTGGGAGTTTTAGGTGGGTAGAAAACTAGGCTATATGATGGAACCATTTTGGGGGGTGCAATACACTTAGGGGGGTGCTACAGGCCATTGAAAAAAAAGTTGCATTTTTCAGCACATTCAAAATGGGAGTCAATGATTTCATCAAGAATCAGTCCAAAGGTGTGGCATAGGGTGTTCTACACACCCTGGTTTGGATTTTTCAATATGTCACTGATTGGCCATTTGCTGGGCCATTAAGTGCCAATTTTTGAGATGTCAAAAAGTTCACCAATATTTTTGACCCCCCAAATTTCAGAGTTTTGAGCCATGAATTGGCACAAATGTGTAACAATATGTGAATTTATGGAACTTTTTTTGGGGGGGTCCGGTGTCCGAGCTATGGCCATTTGAGTAATTTGCCAAAAGAAAAACTGTCTGTTTACAGCATGAAGGGTCAACATTTAGGATGCAATGTCATTTGGTGATTTGTAGAGGACCTTTTTACTTACCAAATGCCACCTTTTGAGGATATTTGTGATTTACAGTTTTCTTGTAAATTGAGGAATTGTGAATTTTTTTTAGGGATTTTGGGTTAACAGCTTGTAGTGTCAATTGATTTGAATAATTTTTTTTGAAAAATGGTGAAATTAGATGAATAATAACCCCTGGACCCAAAAATGAGTGATTTTGAGTGAATTGGTAAAATTTTCACATTAGCATGATTAACATGTTTTTATCACTCTTTGCTTATTTCAGAAGGCAATTCTTGTCTGATTTTGATGTAAGACCACTCAAATCAAAGCTTAGAACCTCCTCTACAGGAATATGAAGTCATCTTGCCACTAGACAGCCTATAAGGTACCTAAAAATGTACCAAAAATTGCCAACATAGGCACATTTTTGCAATTTAAGGCACCTTATGGGCCCTCTAGTGGCAAGATGACTTCATATTATTGTAGAGGAGGTCCTAAGCTTCGATTTGAGTAGTCTTACATCAAAATTGGACAAGAATTGGCTTCAGAAATGAGCAAAGAATGAAGCAAACTTCAAAAGCTCGTATCTCTGAAACTAGACAAGATATCAAAATTTCAAGTACATATTTGGAATCAGCAGTACATTCCACATGATAAATGTGGTTTTGTAATTTTATAAACATTTTTTGAAAAACTGCAAATCATAGATCTAGATGATGTGAGTGGTCAATCTAAGGATACTCTAAGGGTATGTAATGTCAAAATTATAAATGTGGCACATGCTTGTGACTTTTTCAGTTAGTGACCCCTAGTGTCAAGCCTTATGAATTTTTTTCATTGCATTACTGCTGACCATAAATCTAGCTGTTGCAAAGAGATTTTGGCTAATACCTAGTAGATCTAGATGGGTGCATGGATACATCCTGGTTCTGCATGGATCTTGGCTGGTACTGCATGGATCTTTCTGAAACTGCTCATAGATGATCTCTATCATTATCATTGCTGATTCATGTTAATTAGCAGGTCTGCTGGGTATTTTAAGAGGTACTTTCACTGGTTTTACCATGTATCAGGTTGAGCATGATGAGAGGTTGAGCATGGGCTTCAGTACAGTGGGTATGGGCCACATAGGCAATGGGGTACAGGGGTATGAGGCACATTGGCAATGTGGTGCAGGATCAATGGTGTACAGGGGGTATGGGGTACAGGGGTATGGGCACATGATCAATGGTGTACAGGGGCAACAGGGTACAGGGGTTTGTGGCACATGGGTAATGGAGTACATGGGTAATGGGCCACATGGGTGATAGGGCACCTGGGCATAATAATGCATAGATCTAGATGGTGCACAGGGGTGATGGGCAATGGGGCACATGGGCATATTAATGTGTAGATCTAGATAGCAGACAGGCTCATATACCCCCATGCAGTGGGTACATCTCACATGTACCCCTTGACCCCAGCCTCTGATGAGCTGAGATGGTTTAAGTAATGTGTCACATAAGATGGTCACTAAAAACCCTCAAAATGTTCATGGAAAGTATTTTTGGGCAGTTTTGATGACCTTAATATCTGATGTCAAAATTGATGTCAATATCTGTTAACCTCATTATGTCAATTCATTTTTTGGTGAACCTTGTCCATAGTCCAGATGTTTGACTATTTGAGATTTGCCATCTTTTTGACAATTTGACATTTCTTCACATCTTTTTGACAATTTGACATTTGGACACAGATATGTAACTTAAACCAGCTCAGCCCGTCACAGGGCTATTTTTTTTTAAAAAGTATGGGGTTTTTTTTCGCAAAATGTGAGTACGATCACTGGGACTGGTTACATTGAGGAAAAAAACTATCATGCTTGAGGCTGAAAGCGAGTATTTTTATCCGTTATTAAAATTTTCCTTTATCCAACGAGCCCTAATACTTGAAAGAACAGGAAGAAGTCTAAACTATGTACGTTCAGTTTTCAGGTCGTGCATTTCAAAAGTCTTTTTTGGATTTTTATTGTTCTTTCACTAAATATTGGGAAAATAGGGATCATTATTGTCACACTTCTCTTCAAAGATACTTTCATTTGCTTTGTTAAGAATAATTAGTTCTACAATGAGAAGGTGCTCATCATTTATGTAACATCTATCAATTTTGTGTGGCCTGGAATAATTCTTCCTACACACAACTACAATTGACATATGTACAAAAATAGCTCTATTTTCAATCTACTTTTCTTCAAAGTGTACAAAAAATCGCCAAAGAAGTATTAATATCGATTAGTTTTTCTTGTACCGTGGGTAACAGATTTGTTCAACAAGCTTTGTTTTGTATCGAATTCCACTGAACAGCTTCATGTCCCTCAGGTGAACAGCTTTGATTCAAAGTTCATCGTTGGCTCCTAATGACTGCTAAATGTAGTTATCCCACACAAAACTCTTTAACTCTATAAATATGACCCCTTAATCCCTGCACATCGGGACACGAGCACATTCGTTAACCTTCTTCAAATCTCCGTATTATGGGAGTTTGTGGTATTGTCATTTGTATGCTGTAGAAAAGAACGGTGCTACAAGAAAAGATTTTACACCATTTGAGTTTTTGTCTTGAATGGATGCTTTGTTACCAACTGACTGCAAATTATCAAACTGTCTCTTACTGGAAGAAATAATCCGAAATTGAATAATCGTGTATCTGGCGTAATGGAATTTAAGAGTGAAACCAGTATCAGGTAGCCCTATTTATTGGGATACTGGACTTCACGGTTCACTCACTGCTCAACAGTAAATCCGGATTCTGACTCGGCCAGACAGGAAAGGACAAGGTTATTACTTCAGGAACTTCAACAGACAAAGTTGATATGTCGATTTAATTTGTTATGACTCATCATTCATGGTCTGATGCCGCAGTATCCTAGTGCTGCTGTTAGATTTTTTGGGAGGTTCTTGGACTGTGGAGTGGATATGCTGCTGATCAGCCTGTCAACATCCTCTTCGTGTATTTTGACAGTTTATATCTTCATCCTTCAACTATCAAAATCTGGTAAATATTACGAAATTTTATTTCATGTGTGTGAAGAAAATCTCGGAAAGTAGTGTAAAATCACATTGAAAAGTTACTTCGTCTCCGTCAGTGTTGAGTACAAGGATTCTGAAGTAATCCTTGTGAGATAGCGAGAGAATATAAAAGAAACTGAGCCTCCGTACTGGCCATATTTTTTTCGCGATACAAAATGAAGATAAAACGTGGAATTGGTAATAACACTAGTCTACTGATAAAGTTTCATAAATTTTGTAAATAGTCCTGCAAGAATGCTGAAACATAAATATATATTGTGACAATGTGGGAAGAACTTTTTAGCTCTTTAAAAATTCAAGTCTTTTATTTTAAGCTATACATTTTCATCTGATACACACTTCAGATGGAATTTATTTCACAGAAAAATAAAAGAAACAAACCAATTAGGAAGAATAGTTGCTACAGTAACTGAAGTAAATTCTTGATGAAAATTATTACAGTTAATAAAGTTATAAATAAAATTACTTTGTAACTTTCCGAACATATCTCGAAAATCGTAGATTGTATTCAACAGGATAACCTGTTTCTGACCTGGTGCAGAAAATTTAGTGATACAAAACGATATTGTAAACTGGTATGGCAAACAAAAAAAAAGGAATAGGAATAGGACATTTTAGAATTTCAAACCAAAAGAGAAGTGACCTTGCGTCACATGCTGGCTCGTAAATAAACTCCTAAATAAATATCTAATTATCAGAAAAAGTCATTTCCCCTAAAAACATTAATTAGCCCCTCATTAACTAAACTGACTAAATGAGCTAACAAAACAAATGATATTTCACAGAAAAACTTACAGCTAGCAAGAATTACCTTATTATTATTTCATGCATAGATGCAAAACATATGCAAAGTTAGCCATGAATCACGACTCATCTTTGCAAAGTAATTTTTCCACGGTTTTAATTCATAGCACCGACTTCAATCAGCATGACGTAGAGTAATGAATTTCCCGTGGTTTGGCATTGATTTCATTTAATTAATTTCGTAAACTTAGTTTCACTTAATTTCTTGCTTTGCTTACTAAAATTGTTTTAGCTTCTTCATTTTTGGCAAATCAGTATTTGTCTGTCATCTATCATAAAGTTCCATCGTTGTTACCGTTGTCGGCATCTAATCACTTGTGTAAATGGTATCATCTCTGAGCTGTCCCCATGACTGATATTTTCAAAAAAAAAAAAAAAAATTCAGCTTGCTCAGATGAATTACCTTTGCTTGAGTAACCAAATCCGGGGGGGGGGGGGAGGGTTACATCCAAATCCTGGTCCTGTCCGGGGGGAGAGTACCCTGCCTAGGTCTGGTCTGCTTTGGGGGAGGGAATAACTAAATCTGTGACTCTATCCCTACCCCCATCTAGGTGTGGTCCTGGGAAGAAGTGAAGGGAGTTCCCTGACCAGGTGACCCTGCCCCCTCCCAGTTAGGTCTGGTCTAGCATTGCCTTGTAATGTTAATTCATTTAATTCAAAACAAAATCGTAATACTTGGGGATAATTTTATGCATCCATCAACAATTTGTTTCTACTTTGACAAATACTGTAGTTGAAATTTCACATACATTTGAGGTTTTCCGTTATTACACGAAGTTGACAATCTTGGTAATAAAGGCAAACAGAAAGATAGCAAAAATATTCAACAAAAAAAAAAGACTGAGGCAAATGAGGATTGAACCAGAGACCTGTTGTGTTCCACTCTGATATTTGTAATTTCGTTAGCTAAATGATGCTGCCAACATTGTCAATTTTGTGTTTGAGTTTCCAATCAGATTATTTCTCAAATCTGCATGTGCCTTTTTGCTATCAACGTAACTTTTTCTGTGCACAACATATCTCAAACTGCAAAATAAGCTGATGTCCACACCGACTTATTTTGGCATGACTCTGAATTTGTCTAATTAGTCAAATATAGAAGAATATTCGAGTTTTTCCTACCAGCAACACAAAGTTGAAAGATCTGGCAATTTATTCTTTCCTTTTTTTTCTTATGTGAAATTTGTTATTCTAACCCATAAATTTGATGAGGTATGCTACTTAAAGTTCTAGTCAATAATACGTATTAAAATAACTGACACATTAAGATATGTGCAAGAAAATAACGCTTAAACTGAAACACTCGATAGTAAGTGACCAAAACTGGAACCCCTTGTTCCCTTGAAAGAAAACAAACCAATTATTTGTTTTCAAGAATAAGCACAGGTTTGGAAACTTTTTCAATACTTACTTGAAACTTCAGTCCACAAACTTCTGCTAATCAATTTTCAAGTTTTAAAATGTATATATTTAGTTTACCTGGATCTATATTTAGCGTTCAAATTCCAAATTAAGTGATTTTGAGCTGATAACGAGGAACTGCTAGTCTCAATGTAGTTTTTCACTGTACACATTTCTGCCAGATATGACAGATCTAGAGGTGGATTTCTACTCCTTGATATTGTATGTGCTAATATTTTGATGAAATAAACACAATCTAACAAGTACTGGAAATATTAAATAACATTTAAATTGTGATAATTCTTAAAAATTGCATTTTATTTCTGTCAGGTCTAACAGATCTGTTAGATTTACTTATCGTGAACAACCCGATCATGACATGTTGTTTTCTTTTGAAATAATAAATAAATTAAATTATCAACCATTTGAAATCCAAAAATTTGAATCAAGATGATAGTTTCCAAAATTATCTCTTTCACTAAACCCCAAATTATATCAGTTAATTACATTTTTTTGTCTGAAAACAAATTAATACTTTCCCATCAATTGAATTTTTATTTTGAATGACCTTAAGGTAGTTCTTTGGGACCGTGATGTCAAAGCCATGTGTTCCCTTAGAAAATGTAAACAGTGAAACCTAATGAACACCACCTGTATTGTCATTCTGTTTAACCCAATTGAACTGTGATCAATAGCATGGTTAGTTGGCCAATTGCAATACATTCTCACAGCCAAGTGGACCATGGAAACTTTTAGGGAGACTTACTAATACTTTAAAT
>JBCAUG010226047.1:0-18873 GCA_038406175.1 Haplosyllis leylae | reverse complement strand
GCTGTCAATGATTTTGATGCAAAGAAATCTACTCGTTGTAGGCGGGTGCTCGTTGTAACCGAACTCGTTGTAAGCGGAACCCAGTGTAACTGGATCCTTACTGTGGACATAGAAATAAACCGTCTCAACAAAATGACGTTATCCCCATGTGAAGATTTGCAATTACCTTGAAGCCAGAGAAATGTAAAGTGCAACAATGAAGCTTATGTAAATGCAGAATATTTATTTGCAAGAAATTTCAGCTGCCAAATATTACTGGAATGACCATAAATTATTTACATAATGCATAAGTTAAATACATCTGTTTGTACAAAGAAATTTTCGATTTTTTATTTGAAATATTTTCATTTTAGTTCACACACATCATCACAATCAATCATTCACACGCATACCATCAAATTCATGCATACTGTAAAATTCCAGGAACCTGTCGAGAGGTATAAACACCTACTAAAAACTAAATAGTACCAATATTGTACTTCACGACTACGTACAAGAATACAAAAACAATCAATTGGATGATAAAAGTCACGACAATTTTTTCATTGTCATCCGAGACAAAACAAATTGGTTTCAAATAAGATATGTTAAAAATCAACTGAAAAACGAATAACTGATCAGGTGAATATATCGTCTAATAACATTGTTAAAATTAAAGTAGTGAAACATGATCAATGCAATTTAATAGAAAAGGACATGAAGAGTTTACAAAGAGAATTGGAAATACATTTGCATGATTGTGTCATCGAAAATTCAAAGAATCATGTAAAACATACCCAGGTTTCGGTAAAAAAAAACGGCATTGAATTAATTATTTCTGTAATTAAACTGAGGTCCATTGGACTGGATCGTTTCAACGAAGACAACATACCGGTAAATGCCGAGACCATGGGACAACATATATTTGACTAGTGGCACAGTAGGACTGCATGTAATTAGCATACTTCGAATTTTAAAGCCAATCATGTTAATTCATCAGAAATTGCCAAATCGCGTACATATTTTGCTCTATTCTACAAATGTTGTGCTTTGGTTGTTTAGTCTAGAAGATAGCCATCTAGGTAGGAAAATGTACACTAAAAAGGGTCCGAAACCACTACGAAATTTGACATTGTGAAATACCAATTTTCAACCAAATTGTTGGTATTTTTTTAATCACATTGCATTGTACTACACTAGGTAGCGGGCCCGAATTTAATGTTCTTTTTGGCAAGACTATACAACAAGTGTAAAGCATGCCATACATACTAGTGTACATAACAGTATATGTAGACTTCATGAATGACGACTCAAATGATGCAATATCTCACACAAAATATAACGTTCGCATACACTGTAAGGACAGAATAAAAGACTGAGTTCAAAACAGAATAACAGGCTGGGAAAAGCTAGATAAATGATATATTTTGAATATTTTGCTGCCTTTATGAACAGAGTTCCATCGGTAAATATAGACGGAGAGCACCAATTTGATCTTTCAATCCTCAAGACCTACACAGGCCTAACTATCAGCTACTGCTTTTCGGATTGGTATTCATGAGATTAAATGTATCTGATAGCTCGTCCAAAACTCGAGTTGCTTTGGCTCCTGGTAATGTCTTCGTTAAGTCTTTTAGTTGCGTTTCCAGCAAGGCGGGTAGTGTGGCTACTTCAAGGAAGACTCTGAAAATAGGGCAAAATAGCGTAAAGCTTTAATAGAAGCTACCGAGCTCTGCAATCCAACACCCCCTCCAATATATAACAGTAATGAGGATTTTAAATACTACCCATTAAAGTAAGCAAAGTATTCTTACTTGTGTGAGTACTTTGATCGTATAGTGGTCAAGTTTTTGTTGGCGCCTCCGGCGATTGTGGCATTGAGCTGTGATGCTAAAACTATCAACTCTTCTAATCTGTAGCCAGTGTAGTATACTAGCTGATCAGTCTGTTATGAGAGAAATGAAATGTAAGAGAGAAATGTAAGAGCAAATTATAAAATAACGTCAAACAAAATCAATCTTCAAAATGACATGGAATAATATATGTTTCTTAAATTGATCTTACCCAAGTGCCTGATTTTTTCATGGTGATAGCCACTAACAAGGCGGCTGCTGCTAGCTTGGAGTCTGGTAGTTGTGTGTATTTGTAATCCATTAAAGACATTTCAAGTATGTACCGTCCTAATGTTAGGACATCCATGGGAGCTCGGCAACACTAAAATGTAAGAAATTGGTGTGAATTGGGCACATTTTAGGGGTCTGTGAAAAGTGACCGCAGTGTAGGTACTACATTCAATACCAATAATGTACCTTTGCATATCTTCTCAGAAATCTGTACGACAAAGGAATTCCCAGATCAAAGTCAATAGTCTTTAGCACATCGATTTCCGTTCTCAACATTTCGGGTCTGTTGTATGCATCATCACAGATGTACAAGAAATCATCTAGTATTGGCGGACTTCTTTCCTGAAAAGTAAACATTTGCATAAAACTTGTATGTCTAGAAAAGTCCAACTTCCAAAGCAAGAATTTTGAACTTTTGTTTTTATTACCAATAGTTATAATTGTTCAAAAATAGTATAGCATTGTTTAAATTACGGAAAATTCTTCTTTAGTTTTAACGTATATGTAACACTTACATCAAATTTGGATGCGATGAAAAGCGCAGTAGCTCCAATAAGTTGCAGCTTCTCGCGAGACACTGTCTTTAGTCCCAGATAGATATCAACCATCTTTACAGCTAAATACAAAGTCTCGTGGTTCAACTCAAAGTTCTCCTGTACCTCTACTAGCCAGTCTACTAGAATGGCCCGCATGCTTGTTGTTAAATCTGGTTGTGACTTCATGTAATCTTTAACTTCAAATTTTTTCTGCAAAAGAGTGAGAACTGCTCCGTTAAACATGCCATTATCACTGGGTGGCTATCGTTTTTTGTGTGTAACACAAGCCGTTTTACATAATCTCAGATTATAACAGACATACCTCTCTTTCTTTGTAGTAGTTGAAAATGTGGAATGCATACAAGCTAACTTGAAAGGGATCATTCAGATTTTCCTTGTCAATATCTTCATAATTCAATTCTTCGTATTCATCCTAGACGGAATGGAAGTAAGTTAATTTACATTTAAAACCATTAGATTTCTTCTTGTGAATTATGTAATCTAAATTACATTTTTACAGCTGCGATCCGGATTTCATAATATACTCACTTCTAATGACACTTGTGACAATTTTTTGTTCTTCTCATTCAAAGCCTCTATGTCTGATACCATACTGCAATACGTGAATCATGAGCCATTCATTATATTTTCTTGGAAATGAAGATTACATTCCATAAATCCTTTTAACTAGAAATTGTCGAAACAAACTACAATGGGATCTGATGAACACAGAAGCCTTTACCTGGAATCACTGGAGGTTGAACTTTGCGAACTCAGGCTCTCCTGCGAAGAACTTAAAGTAGATCCTTGGGATAATTGTATTACTTCATAACTAACATTTGTTCCTTGACTCCCGGAAATGGTGGTCGTAAGAGATTCTGAGACGGTTGCTTTATTTGAGCTTGGGACAGCCACCAAGTACGCCTTCTTTTTCTGCAATTTCTTTGTTATCTTCTTTTGTTGATTTCCCTTTGGCTTTTGTGCCACTGCCTGTGTAAAAGGTGTATAAGCTGATGTTTACTTCGCAAAATTTGTATATTCCAAGAATGAATATTTGTTGACTATCCTTGAATTTTTTGTGAAAATACTTCAGTTTAAGTAAGTTAAATACACTTACATTTGTTATGTCGCCGAAAACAGCCCTACGCTTTTTTGCTGCTTTTTCCACTGTATCTTCGGCAACACGTTTCACCTGGTGAATTTGTTCGCGTGGCATTATGTTCCCTTTCATTTCTTGTTGCTGAAATTTAAGTACAGATAAACAATAAGGTCCTGCGTAGTAAATTTCTGGAACTTGCTCACACTGGATTCAGCTTTTAAAAGGAAACGTAAGTACCAAGTTTCTGGTTAGGATCATTCTGCGGTTAACAGTACTCCATGTACTAACAACATATTATCCACAATAGAAATAAAAATAATTCAATGAACTGTACATTGTGTTGCTATTTAACTGTGACCTTTCGGTCTATTACCTTCACATCCGTCTTCACCGGCAACAATTTAATGTTCCTGGTAAATTCCAGGCCTTTAATTAAAAAACAAACTGACCACTGCAAATCACTTAATGGCCAACAAAATCGGTATGTTCAAGTTTGTAACGTCAAATATGTTCACTTCCTTCGTCACTATTTCATCGATTTCAGCAAAAAGAATTGTATCCCTACCGTTCCAAGTACCGCGAGTCTTGTGAGGAAGTATGCAAGATTAGGTCTGATGCCCGCATTCATAGTTTAAATTTCCCTCCGCGTTTATGCGTTCACCCAATGAGACAAGGCTGCACAGATGTTCTCCAATGAAGTGTTTAAGGGAAGACCACCCGAAATGTATATACTTAAATACCCCAGATGTATATACTTAAATACCCAAATTCACTTAACTGCGTAACTCGTTACAATCGCTCACGTGCTAAATAAACTACTACAAAGTATGATTCACTCAAAGGAGTTCAACAACAAAGACGTGTGCATCAGCAATTAACCAACGAATTAAGTTAAAAATGTCTTGCCATTGTCTTAATCGCGATGGGAGTTTGTCATGTCATTGCAGTCATTTGGGACAAACTCACATGTGTGACATCCATGGGTTTCTCTAAATACTCAGCAAAAAGGTATATCTGACAAGAAGCAATCACTGTATTTGTCATTTCTACTCAATTTGACAGAATATTAGGTAGGTTTAATTTGTAATGCAATGTTCAAAACTAAACTTCTCCCGCTACGTTATGTTCGAGGTTCACCAACAAAATTGCGACAAATCTTGAACCCTGACGTGTTGCCGTTTATTTCCATGACATGTGGAATGACTGGCCTTGCGCCAAACAGTGAAGGGTCACTCACGCGATGCATTTTCGCTAACATTTTGTGTTTACGGTAATGCGGGATTATTGAAGCATCTAATCTAAGAGTGAAATCCACAGTGTGTACAACCTAAACGAACACGTTTGCCCAGGTGTTTTCCAACACCCAGAAATACTTGTGTCAGTCAGAATGTAACACTGTGACAATAGTGAGGCAAACGCAAAATGCTCCAGCCCCATTCGTTTGAGTTTTCATTTCCATTAGCGCATATGTTTACATTGAGGCAGACATTTTTATGCTACATTCACAATTGAGGTGTATCAAAGATTAAACTTGTGCCAAAGTCGTCATTGAAAATAGACACAATTGTTGAAAAATGCTCATTTTGGCAGTGGTTGACTTTCCCGTCTCCTTCACGACGACGACTCCTCCTGACTTCACACAGGCGGTGAAGGTCCGTTCTGGCGTAACATTTAAGTCTGTGTCGACGTCAAAGTTGGCATCAGAGTTTTAAAATTTTGTGTCAGTGTAAGTGTTGACGTACGATCGCATCACCATACAAACGTCTTTTGACGCAGTGTTAAAATTTGGTATCAAAACATTGTCATCAAGGCTTTATGGATTGGCATAGGGCAGCCATTTCCGCCCAGTAAATGAATACGAAGATTTTTGAAGAAGACCCACCTGTCTGGTTTAAATCTAGATCTAGTTCTGACGAACGCAATGCAGACAATGATAATTGTAATTTCGCAACGTGGAACTTGACCAAAAAGGTGTCCATTGGACTACACAATCTTCTTTTTATTAAGGGTTTCACTTCACGCCAGTTTCTATTGAATGCTAATTTTACCTGTTTGCCTGTTTTTCTCCTGGTTGTCGCCATAGTGGAGTCTACGATTTGTCGATGTATCGGATCAACTTCTCTCCTAAAGTCAAAATGAATATTGTCATACTTCGTGTTGTGTATTCCCGTTTAATGTTGTGGTTTTACTTTGACCAAAGAATTTAATACGCAGATCGAGTCTAGATCTAAAGAAATCTAATCTAGATCCCTTTGAAACGTTTATATTCGAAACAAATAGTTCTACCGGTAGATCTAATGCCTTTTGTATTTCTTAAACTCTAAATAATCTGATCGTTTAATTTCCCGTGATGATTTACGATATTAACAATGATAATAACGATCATATGAAATTAGAACTTTTAAATATCCCACTGTTTGCCCACCTGGTTTGAAATAGCCCGAGTTGCTGGCCTTACATATGCGTTGTTGTAAAATACAATGTCGTTTGAAGGTCAGAGAATTCGGACTAGTTTGAAAATGTTTTGAACTGTTTTAGCCGCGTCCAATGAAATGCGTCGTAACTTCTTACAAAAATGTAAATTACTATTTATAAAACAGAACGAAAGATACTATGAAATGATACAGTAATTACTTCTGACAACTTATTGTAAATATTGTAAGACAACAGTTAAGAATAATTAACAATCGACAAAAGAATTGCGGTCGCATTCAATTGACGGTTGGAGCCAATACACTTAAGTGCGCTTCGGAAGGTCCTTAAATGTTTTGCCTATTTGAGTGTACTGGTCGATTCAATTAGGTTAATTATCATCAATAAAGGTGAGAATATTCTTAAATAATCATTTAAGTGACTTAAAATTTTTAAGTGGACCCGAGGAGGTACTTTAACTGGTGAAACAACCTATTATCGCGAGGTCACATCGGTTACCAGGGACGCAATCAGACATGGCTAAAAGGCTAATAGCAATGGAAATAGCTGGATTAGGAGTAATGGGTCTGTTTAGAGAACCCAAAAAGCGCAGAGGGTCTTATGAACATAAGGACCAAGTGGAGTTCTTCAAAAATCTCTCAGATGATGAGAGTGGCGATGAGAATGAAGGCAGTGGTAATTCTGAACATTTCAGGAAAAGATACAGGTTTCAATCTAAGACTGTGGAGGCCCTTTGTCTATTATTGGGTAAAGAACTAGAACCAGTGGCCAGGACCAATCATGCATTCACTGCAATGCAAAAGTTATGCATTGCTTTGCGCTTCTATGCAACAGGCACACATCAATTGGAAGTAGGTGATGGCGAGGGTGCATCACAAGCATCTGTATCAAGAATTGTCAAACAAGTTACAAACGTTTTATCCACCCATATGGATGACCTTGTGGAGTTTACAGTAGACCCTGATGTCTTAGACACAATAAGCAGAGGCTTCTATGGTTTTAATGGAAGTAGGTTCATGCACAAGCAATGTAGTGTTGTTTTATTTATGTTTGTAATTTTGTGTCACAAACAAGAGAGATAATTGTTTACCTGTTAATAAATGTTATTTTCATTGTCTATTTACAGAATTCCCAAATTGTGTTGGTGCCATAGACTGCACCCATGTACCTGTGAGACCTCCAAACAAATTTCGAGACCAATACAAGGATAAAGATGGAATATTTTCATTTAACGTGCAGGCAGTGGTCAACCACAGAGGTGCTATTACAAATTTGTCTCCGTGCTGGCCTGGATCTGTACATGATTCTAGAATTTTGAAGAAAGTAGCTTACAACAGGTATTGGATCTACACCTTCTGGGTAACAAATACCTGATCGACGATCAAGGATATAAATGTCAGACAAATCTGCTTACCCCTTACTCAACAGAGGAAACAGCAAAGAAAGAGTATTTTAATATATGCTTGTCGCAGTCGTGTGAAAGTGGAATGTGTATTTGGGCAAATTAAACGCAAGTTTGCGTGCTTGTCTAAAAGGCCAGATATAGAACCAGAGGACATGGTACATGTTGTTCGCGCTTGTGTTTTCTTATGGAATTTTGGAATCATTACTGGAGACAATAAGGGGTATAGCCCGAGGAGTACGTGGTCGACGATCAAGAAGGTTTAGATGAAAATATCAAAGACAGTGAAGGGGGGAAACTTGTTCGAGACATCGTTGCAGATTACCTTTGGAAACATAAGTAAAAGCAAAATTTCAAGAGGAAAATGTAAACTTTATTTAAGAAGATGAAAGGAACAAGTAACATTAATAAACATTTTGTGTAAATAGTTTCATAACAAGTGATATTTAAACTGTAAATAGAAACAGAGAAATTAATATATTACAATAATGTTACAACTATGACATATTCTACTGTCCTGTATACAAAGAGAAATAAATATTTATGAACATGGTTAAATGAATGTTTCTTTCTTTTCCTGTCAGCAGCAGTAACTACAAAGGTGGTTTAATGTTGAAAGTGTTCTGTCCATCTGTTAAGCATTTGCCAAAATTTCTTTCTTCTCAGTTCAGTTTGAATTTTTTCGCAAGACCCTTTGTACTCAATAACTTTATTAACAATGGCTTCGTCAAATTCAACGTGAGGGTACATGTTACGAACAATATTATACCAACTATATTTTTGCCTTTCTGAATCCATGGAGAACAATGTGGAAAAATAGAATTTTTCCAAGATTGGGCAGTCTTCCAATATCATTTTTATCAACCAGGGGCGCATGATGCCCGAGTCCTTGCATGACAAGTGCTTCAGAAACGGTGCATCTACAACTGTTTGATGGATACTGTATGCTGAAACACGCAATGAGTTGTTATCACATTTGAAGACCTCGAGTTTGTGGAGGTACTTCACGTTGTGAATCATTGAGTAGGTTGATAAATTTGGGCAACTGGAAACATTTAATTCAGTAATGTTAGGCATACTCTTCAAGATGTTGAGAGTGAAGAGAAGAGTGCTTCCCTCGAAGTTCAGATACACCAAATTTTTCATTCTAAACAGCAAGGTGTTTATTGGAATAGCATTGGGACATTGCATGCCTGACATGACTGTAAGATGTTTGATAACAAGCTCATGTTTGCACAATAATGCAAGAAGAAACCTTGGAATGTAGTGTGACTCAATTCTAACAGTTTTCCATTGAACTTTGCTGCGATATACTTCCATCTTCATACTGTGGGAAGACGTCAAGAAATTCAAGTTGATCGTTCTGTGGTAATCTCTTCAAGATTTCGCGAATGACATCCAAGGGAAGCTCCTATTCAATGAAAGTAAATGTTACTTTTTCTCATTTAGGCCTATGTCAGAACCCTGAGAATCGCTAAGTTCCATCTCATCCTCATCATCCTGGGCCATTGCATACCCATGTTCAGCATTCTGACTGAAGTTTGGTTTTGGCAAATTATTTTGGGCAGCAAATATTCTGAGGAATTCTTTGCAACAAGACAGAAAAGTCATTCCATGTCTGTAAAATCTCCTCTCAGATCTGGCTCTTGCAATTTCATTTATCATGAATTGCTTTCTAAGGTGATCAATTTTAATACGCTTTGGGGGAACATCAAATAGATAAGCAGGGTAAACTGAGTATCCCTTCTTGACTCCTACCGTGATGTTCTGTGTTGCACCGACACCATGTTCATCTAATTCAACTTCTTCCTCAGAATCAGAGCTCTGAGCAGCAGGTTGTTGGACCAAATTGTTTTTGCGAGGTCTCTTTTGTGGAGGACCAGAAGAGCTGCTGGAACCCTTGCCGACACCTTTATTCTTGCCCTTGTTTTTCTTTTTGGCATTCTCTGTGCTGCTTGTGGCTGGAAGACCAACATTCTGTGATAACTCTGCAAGGTCACCAGTTGGTTGTACATCATGATCTGACCCATCTGCATCGCTCATCTCAGGTGTTTCATCCCCTTGAAGTGCAACACTTGGCTTCACTGCAATGACAGAAAATAAGAAGGCATGTCAGAGAACTTAGATTTGAAGCACAGACATGGGTATTGCTATTGTAACCTTAATATTAACAGATTACTAACCTGAGACCACTTTTGGTTGTTGCTCCTTGTCACGCAGTTCTTTGAGTTTCACAACCATGTCATCAACACTGACAAGAGTGTCTGAAATAAATGATCATGTCTGAGTTACTAAATCCTATTGTTAATAAGCCACAGTGGAAATGATGAATGCATAAATGTGTTATTTTTACCTGAGTTCACAGACTTCTGTAGATTTGAAGTTTCTGCGACCATCTGTGCTGAACAAGCTCTGGCCATTTGATCATTGTTGTTTGGTCCTCTTTTAAGTACAATCTTGCTGTCTGCCTTGTCCCGTGGAACAATACCCTGGAAGGCTGGTGTTTTAGCATAGATAGTCGCAATAGCATTTTCCACTCTGGACAGCTCTGGTGGTTTGGGACCACCTCCAGTCTTGTGAACATGTAGATTTCTCAGTTTTTCTTTGGCTGCAAAATTTAATGTCACGGTTAAACTTTCATTGGTTCTGACATTTTTACATACTTTTTCAGACATGGCTGACAATTATACATTGGAAATAAAAGGCGCTTTTGTATGTTTGGAAAGAATAGTGAAAAGATTTGACACAGCTTGTGAAAATTACTGGGACCTGGATGAAGCTCATTACTTGGTACATTGTCTCCTTGAATGCCAAACACCTTCACGAACGGATGAGGAGAAACAATTACTACAAGACTGGAGTGACATCATCCACGAACGTCTTCAACATCAAGGAAATTAATGGCAAGAATAGTCATATTTTATTTTTTCAGCATTACTGGCCCTTCAATGAAGGGCCTCCAAAATTATGTTCATTGATTTTCTTCCACTACACAGAGATAGAGACATGTAAATGGTGCGAGAGGTAATGCTGTGTGTGGACACAATAATGTGAAGATGAACGTTATCATGCTGCCATGACAGACCTAAAGTCAATTGTTTCTACCAAAAACTGGTGTTCTGCAATGAAAATACAAGGACTATGCGGACATCATGATTGTACCTGTCACATCATCCTGCTGAAATGGACAAATATATGCTTTAAAATGTTTATTTGATACTTCAAGCAATGCTACAACTATGTTCTGCTTTCTGCAATAAAGAGAACATTTTAGCTTGTCAATTTTCAACAGTACCCTCTTCAGTACATTATTAATTACGTGGTGAATTTCACAAACTTCAAATTGTTCAAAGTGCATGAAACTTTCCACATGTCTCAAGCAGACACTACTGATTGCTGTGATGAAAAAAAAAAGATATGTTAAACAAGCCAATTTTTCACAAATTTGACTTAAAACCATTTCCATCATTGACGGACTCAGGTCAAAGTTGAGTCACTGAAATCACTAAAATAAAATGTGAATCTGTCTTAACCATTTTGCATGCATCTAAAGCACTCCCAATGAAGTATAATTAAGCAAAAAAACCATACGTTAAACAAGACAGTTTTTCACAAAATCACTTTACAGATAATCGAGTCCACAGTGGAATTGGAACACAGAGATGCCTTCTGATCACTGTGAGGCACTTAATAGCGCTATTGCAAGCTGTTCTCACTTGTTGTTCAAGAATATTTATGATACATTTAATACAGTAATTTTTTAAAATTTTGATACCCCCCTGCCAAGTTATAGACACCAAGACACTGAAATCCTACTATAGCCTTGTTTTGTCTTAGAAAAGATGTTTCATAACATTTCAGACTTGATTTTATGCAAACATAATGAAAAACAAGAAAATTGTACAGGATCTTTGCCAGAAAGTGGTTTTTGCCTATAAAATCGCTACTTAACCTATTACATAACAGCTGAGTGTACCAAGTGACCCTAAAAAATATGAAGTAAGATAGTGTAAAGGAAAAATGAAGAGAAAAAATTTTTTGGCCGAGCCAGAGGGAAAAGAAGCAACAGCGCCCCCCATATCTCGGCTCTCATGAGTCGGATCAAAAAATCCTTCGAAGTGTTTCAAGACAGACCTATAGCAAGTCTTTTCATGCTAAAAGTTTCAAATTTGGTGATGGCTCGTTTTGCCACCAGACCTCTGAAAATGGGATATTAAAAAATTGGACCCCGGGGTTTGTAACCTGTCTTACTGAAAATTTTTTTGGAGGGAAAGCATGGCTCAGTGGCAAAATCTTACAATTCCTCAAATTCAAGCAGAGACAGCTAACTGTGACAAGAAAATAGAAAGTCAGACAAAGCTTCTCAGTCAGATCATCAAGGCAACTGATCAATCTGTTCAGAATTATAATTTTCTGATACCACAAGTCAGCAGAGACATTGCCAGGTGGAGACAACTAAGGGAATATCTGGAACACAGGCTCCTTCTCCTTCAATAGGTAGGTCTGTTAATCGAACCGCAACCGCCCCCCCCCAAATATTGATTCCAACATATTTTTTACGTGATTTTACGTGATTGATGGTAAACGCCCCCATTCTACGTGATCTAGATCCGCCCCGTATGGTCGTAGCATATTTTCCCCAAAAATTCGATTTTTAGCACCTGGATCCGTCACCAACCATGTCTACAGCCTTCTCTGACTCGGGGGACACGCCCAGGTATTGCTCTTGTATTTTTAAGTTCGATAGAAGTGATGTTTTTTGGCTAGTTTTGAAAATAAACAAAAATATCAACGTTACTTTTTCACTGGATCCACCTCTGATAGACTTAAATCTATTTTTCTACATCAGGTGACATCATTTTAAGACCAACTGTGAATTTAGTTTCGGAAGAAGTTACGTTTTTGGCACCATTTCAACGCTTTTCTTGATTTCTGGGTAGATCTAGTAGATCTGCATTTTCATTAAATTCATTCTTTTTCAAAATTAATCACTCTCATATCGCTCTAGATAATTTCTTTTGCCATTCTAATCGAGGTACAATCACTTACTTCTGTACTTAAGGTTGTCAATCTTAGTTTTGATGGACCCAGCACTCCTGATAACACCTGTCCCATTGTCTGAGTTCCAGCGATTTACATCATTCACAAGCCTCCTCCATGCTTGTCTTCTGCCTCTTCTGTACTCTGAATTCTTTATATGACCTGTTAAATTGGCCAAATTCGATTCAAGATGGTCTATGATTACACCCAGTTCCCCTTCTTTAAATTTCACTGTCCTCTTAGTCTTGGGGTCATAGTCATTCGCCTCCTCCTCTCCAAAATTCTCTTCCACATCCCCCCTTGCCCCCTCTGGTCCATCTGCATCTCCCTCTGCCTCATTTACTTGTGAATTATCATCAAATAAATCTCGTTGAGAAGCCATTGTGTTCCTTCTTCAAAATGTAACGCGGGAAGAATTATCATCTGCAAAACACAATGTTTCTTCCTCTGCTGTCATGTGATAGGAGAGCCCCCTGCCTTTTCCAGTGAGTGTGGTCCTCAAGGTCATCAAATGAATGTTCTCATTTTTAAAAATTACTTAAAAGTCAATTGAATACAGAACAGGGCTTGGTACTCAAGGATTTAGCAAGTGAGAGTGGTCAAAATAAGTGTTTTCACATTTTAAGAGTACTGTTGAGTAATGAGCATTTGAGTACTTTGAATAGAATACGACCCTTGTTTCATTAAACACACAAGTGTTCCTTCCACAAACAAAAATCCATTCCCTTAACTTACAACTTTTTGCATAAATAATTATTGGAAGTTAAAATGTCACATCCTGTGTGTCATTATCCTACCCGGTGTTTGGGAGCTTACGAAAAACATGGGACCTCACTGTACTGCGAGACCTTGCTTCAGGCTTAGTGCCATTTGAACCTTAAACCCATTAAAGTCTATGTACATTGTATATACAGTGTGGCGTTCAGTCTCTGTCATCATCAGAGGTTGCCATTTGATGTTCCGTGGGATGGTCCTGAGAAGTTCGATGCTGCCTTCAGGGAGGGTGAATGGCATTGTGGTAGTTACAATCTTTTCTTGGGAGGGGCGTCCTCATCTGTGCTGGCCAACTCAAAGCATCTTTTGAGAGCCAAGAACTTGGCCTTTCTAGGATTGGCCTCATTATCTCTGTACTATTCTGAACTGCCACTGGTGACACCACTGGTCAAGTGCAATCTAGCCCTTGCTCATCCAGAGAATGCTTTGCTCTTGGGAGGGGGGTCTATAGTTGATGTTTTCCTAAACTGAGACATACACTGGAGCTTGTTTGATGCAAACTCTTGTTGTTGTTTGAAGAATGTCCTTGTAACTGGTCTTCCTTGTTGTTCTGTGACTGTGTGAATGGCATCATGCATAGTCCGATGTAAAATTGCCATTTCTGGGAGGGGGAATACACAGACATTGCTGTTAGATTGCCTCCTTCAGGAGATGATAGTCTTGAAGCTTCCCTTGAACTCAGTTCACTGCTTGCATCATAATCAGAGTAGATTTCACTTTGGGAGGGTGTGGTGGTACTGCAAGGAGATTGGGAATAGAATATTTCACTTTGGGAGGATGTGCTGGAAGTGGATGACCTAGTTTCGAGTTGCCTCTTGCTGGATTCGCTGGTTGTCTCACTGTCACTTTGGGAGGGTGTGAAAAGTTTCTCTCTAATGTCTGTATCAGTCCCAGTCTTGCTGGTTTTAGTACTTGCTGTCTCTGAGATTTCACTTTGGGAGGGTGTGAAGGTCCTGCAAGCATCTGAATTAGAACTACCACAGTTATTGTTAGTATCAGAGAATATTTCACATTGGGTGTGTAGGTCCTGGAATGAGCAATGCTTTGTTCGGGGCTGCTTTCAGTCCTTTGAGATTGTACTTGGCCACATGGCTGTTTGGGAGGGGAATGAGCTTTTGAAGTATCAGTAGCTTCTCCAGCCTCACTCTCCTCAAGGTCTTCAAATGCTGTGCCCTGTGTAGATTGTGATGACTCTAATGGTATCAGTAAATTTGAGTTGCTTGCATTGAAGTCCTTGATCCTTTGGGACGGTTGTGGTATGGTTGTGTGTAGTACACCTGGCTGGAATATGCCTGACACTAGTCACAGAGTTGCCTTCAAATCTGGTCTGCATCTTTAGTCTGATGGTGCACCTCAGTGGAATGTCTCTGCAATGTAAGAGTCACAGGCAGTATCTCCAATACATTTAATTATCAGCTTCAGTACAGAATATTTCACATTTGGAGGGTGTGATGGTCCTGAAAGGTCATCTTTCAGAGAATATTTCACTTTGGGAGGGTGTGGTGGTCCTGAAATGCCAGAATATTTCACTTTGAGAGGGTGTTGTGGTCCTGCAAGAGAATATTTTGCATCACAGAATATTTCACTTTGGGAGGGTGTGGAGGTCCTGAAAGTGAAATTACCATTAATACTGGAATGTCAAAACTCTGTGGCTTCAAATGAGACCTGTTCCTCCTCAGTGATGTTCCCTCCTGTGTGAGTATGTCATAGCTCCTCCCAGAGTCTCTGGTACCTGTAACTGTGGCAAGATGCCAATTATTGTTTGATGTTAAATTATACACTTCCTCACCTATCACTAGCAGTCTCTGATCTTGCCCATCTTGCTTTGTTATGCTGCTTGATATATTTGGCCTGCAATGAAATAAAAGCTTGATGAATGGTTGTGATATCAACAGAAATTGCCTTTCTTGTTACAAGGCTCCTCCCATGAAGCATCTCTGCTGGTGACAGCAGTCCATTGCTTAGTGGTTATGCTCTCAAGCCAGTCAAGGATTCTTGGAAACTCCTACCAGTGGCAAGGGCCTTTTCAATGGTCCTCTTCACAGTCTGTACTTGTCTCTCAATGGAGCCATTACTCTGGAGATAGTTTGTTGTTTATGTGGAATGCTTGATGCCCAGACCTGTAAGAAAGCTGTTAAATTATTTGCTGCTGAATGGAGGGCCATTGTCACTCATGAATTCATCTGGGGTGCCCTCTACCATGAACAACTCCTGGAGGTGGTCCTTGATGTTGGCAAAGCCTGTGGTCTTGGTCTGAAAGACAAATGGAAACTTTCTAAAGTAATCACATACTAATAGAAATAGCTTGCCATTCACATAGAAGTGATCCATTGCAATTCTCTCCCAGGGCTGCTGTGGTACATCATGAGCTTGTAGTGGTTTGAGAGGGTGTGACAACTTGATACATTCTTGGCACCTTCTCATGTAGTCTGTAATGTCAGCATCCAGTCTGGGCCAATACAGGTGTTGTCTGGCATTCTGTTGGATCTTGGTCACTGATAGATGTCCATGGTGAAGCTTTCAAGGTACTCTTCACAGAGGTAGGACAGAATGACAATGTGAGGACCTATCAGTAAGAAGCCATCATCTGTTGACAGCTCGTCTCTGAAGTCCCAATATGGCATGGCTGATGAAGATCCTGGCCTCTTCTGTCTCCAGCACATAGTATCTTACAGGGTGAAACTTCTTGTTACTGATGTTCTGAGTGGGCACCATGATCCCTCCATGTGACTATAGAATGCCACCATCATAAGCCTCAAAGTGTGCCAGAGTTGGTCTCAGGGCTGTACCCTTGGGCAATCCATCAGTCTTGCAGAGTTGGGGAAATGACTCAGAACCTGGGTCAACCTTGACTTCCATGGAAAACACATTGCCTTTATAATTACATTATTATCAGTGATGATCTCTGTCTTGCCATCACTGTCTGTGAGGCTTTATCTAATTGGCTGAGCTTCTCATTTCCATTGCTTAATGCATAACATACAAAGGAATTGACATTTGTCTCACCTGTTTCAGGTGGTCCCCAAGAGGGAGGGTGTGGTGGTCCTTGGTTACCAGAAGTAACCATACTTACACTTGTCTCACTCGAACCTGGATATTTCACTTTGGGAGGGTGTGCAGGTCCTGTCAGCAAAACTTCAAGGGAATGAGCCTTGTACATATTTTGCCTGCCTTCTCCTCCCTGTCTCTTCTAGGGAGTGCCTTTTTGGAAACTGCCAGACTTCCTCCTCCCTTGCCTCCTTGCTTGTTGTACTGATTGTTGCCCAATGGTTGTCTCTGCTTCTGTGGCTTGTGTGGTGAGGGGGTCCTGCCAAGTGACAAGTTCCTCCTGGATCTACACATCTGTGTCCAGTGGTTGAGCTTGCCACATTTGTGACAGGTCTGTCAGTGAGCAGGGCAATCACCATGATTGTGGTTCCTCCCATGTTTGCCACAGGGCCTTCTTTTCTGAAAAGACTCAGACAAAGTGCTTGTTTGAACAAGGGGAGTTAGCATAAGAAGACACTGGCCCAGAATGAGCTTGTTTATTGACCTGGAACTCTTGGCAGGTCCTTTCATGTTGCTTTGCTACTTCAATCATTTTGTCATAAGTGAACTCATTGGGCTTGGCATTATGTCCATATTTTCTGACCTCAAAGGGAGCAGTAGAATGATAAAGAAGGTCAATCTTATGTGACTCCACCCCAGTGTTCTTGAATTGGCACCTTCTCATCAGATCCTTGATGTAGATGTCCAGTTCTGCTGTAGTCTGATGCTTCTCTTGCTTGATGTTACCAAGGTACTCATCTCTGGCCTGCCAATGTGAGGAGCTCTTCTCAAAGCTATTGGCAAAGGCCTTGAGGACTGCTTGTGAGTCCTGCTGTTTATCAGCTGACAGCTATTCCTTCAAGGTTGTCCATCTCTCAGTTGCCTCCTTTCCCCCAAAGAAGAGTATGACATTGACCTTGGCTTCCTTAGCTGTCTGGGCCATTGTGTAGTAGATCCTGATCCTCTCCTCAAAGTACTCCCAGGCTGCAAACTTGTCTTCAGCATTCCATTCCATGTGGGGTAGAAGCTCTTGTGGTACTGCAGCTAGACCTACTATCATTGCCTCCTTCCAGAGAATATTTCACTTTGGGAGGGTGTGGTGGTCCTGCAATGAGAGAATTTGGGAGGGGCAATCAAACACAACAGCTGATCACTTAGAATGTATGTCTGGGCTGCTGTACTGTGCCAGTGTAGCAAGTTTAAGAAGGCCAGGACCAATAGTTTCCCCATAGAGTGAATATTTCTCTTCGGGAGGATGTGCTGGTCCTTGGATTCAGCAGCACCTCTACATTAACCACTTACAAGAGAATATTTCACTTTGGAAGGGTGTATAGGTCCTGAAAGAACTAAGACTTGAGACAGTTAACCTGAGGAACCTTCCTGCACTGTCAATCAATTAGCACTAGGTAATCACATCCAGATACAATAATATTCATTCCAGCATTTGATGAGATCTCATGTAAGTTAAATCCAAGCTGTCACCATGTCAAGGGGTCATCAATGACAAGACACAGTGTTGGTGCATGAATGCTGGTTATAGCAGTACCTGTCCAGTGCAAGCCTCATTTTCATAATAAAGACTTCGGTACAAGACACACAACTCTTTTCTCATTTAATACCACTATATGGTGTCAGAAGTAATAAAATTATGGTTAGTAACAAAGAACTAACTGTTGTTCATAACTGGGCAGTGGATATGTGCTGAAGAAACTTAAATTTTTGGAGTAATTGTAAGTTGAAAGTGTGAGGTGATCAATAATCCAAGATGGTGGATGGGGCTGGACAGATTGGAGTTGGACAGCTTGGAGCTGGACAACTTGGAGCCAGACAGATTGGAGTCGGACAGTTTCAGTAGGAGCTGGACAGTTTTCAGTGTGGAGCCAGACAGTTCTCAGCATGGAGTCAGACACAACCTTGTGTAACCTGGCCTTAATCTATGAGTGATCACCCATCATGGATTTTATTGGACTCTGCAAGCAACTGACCATTCATAAGCAAACATGGCTGACAACTATATGAATTTGCCAGTGAACCAGCCAGCATTCAACTGGGACTCAATAAATGTTATCAAAGAATGGAAACGGTTTAGTGGGCAAGTAGAGCTCTTGTTGGTTGATGGACCTTACTCAACCATGAATGAGAAAATGAAAGTACCCACATTGCAAATCTGGATGACTGACAGAGGTCAGAAGATTTTCAAAGATGAACTTGTATTCCCAGAAGAAGGAGACAACAAGAAGGATCGCAATGATCTTAAAGATGTTCTTAATGTTTTTGAAGCCCATTTCACCCCACTCCAGTCCATGATCAACAGTTGATATAACCTTGGTGCCCTGCACTCTCATCAGTGCAAGGACCAATCGGACTTCATGTCAAAACTACATAACCTAGCAAAGGAATGTGGTTTCACAAACCAAGATGAAGTGGTAAAATTCCTCTTCCTTATTCACAACAGCCACA
>JBCAUG010225936.1:0-18876 GCA_038406175.1 Haplosyllis leylae | reverse complement strand
TGAGCAATTTAATAACATATCACCAGCTCAATCTCTCACTGTTTAAATCAGCACAGGTCCCATGGACCTATTTTTTATTATTTTTATTAAAAAAAACAACAACTTATTTGTACACAATCTAATGATGTCTCTTGTTAAGTGCACTTGGGGAAAAAAAGGTTACGGAGTGGTTGCAGGTGCATATGAATTCGGCACTGTTACAAAAATATATGTTGGTAATATCAAAAATGTGATCAGTTCTTTATTTTGCTTATTGAAAAGTAGGAAAATTATTTTTGGACCTATTTGAACTACTCCGTGACCTTTTTGATGCAGGGTATTTTTAATTTTCCCTACACAGGCGGAAAATGACCCTGAAGCGCTCAAAGTGAGTATAACTCGCCAGTCACCATTTTCACTGTCTCTCATTGACTGCATGCATTACGTACGCGGGGTGGCTTTTGTCTCATTAGAAAAAGTTGCCAAATATGTTCGGAAATTTTACAAATTGCTTCTTTAGTGGACAGCAAGTTACACCGCTCGGCTCTGAATTGTCACTTTGTTCACGGTTCACATCTTCAGCACCAAAAGAAAGAACGTAACCTGTTGAGCTGTGAAAATTAATCTCATTGTACATTTTACTTCCGCTGTACAACTGATACTCGTACATTAAAATTGATAAGAAGAAAAATAATACAAGGGTACAGTTAGTGCATGTAGACAATACTACCATTTTGTCCTTTTAGGTTTTAATAATAATTGTGGGACGATTTCTTGTAGCTGAACCGGCACTGTTTTCCTCTTTTTATTAGGCATGTAATCTGGTAAAATGGTTCTGTAGCTGTATATGCTCTCAAGACTTTTTTGTTTCTTGGTGTTTCGGACCTGCTTTTTTGTGAAACAAAATTGACCTGCTTAGTACACAGTTACGTACAGTGCTGCCATCTGCTATGTGTGGTGAAATTAATTGAACGACTCTGTGCAACATGTGTTTGATGTGGTGATCTGTACAGTGTGTGCTCATGCATAGCCAGTAGAACCTGTCATTCAGAACTTTGCCGTCACAAATAAAACATGGAAACAGTATTTTGTGATCACGGATCTTACTGAAGGGTAAGAAGCGACAGGTTTTATTGTAGTGTAAGTATTCTTGGCAGCCCGAGCACGCATTTCACCCGGCACAAACACCCGAAGAGTTTCTACTTGGGGAAATAAAATGCATACGTTAACGAGACTTTACAGTGTTTCACATGTTTGACCGCAAATATTAGTTTGAAATATTTTTATTTTTGTAGGTTCGTATGGACGAATTAGAAGAACATAAAATAGCAACATGGAGAGGTGAGGTCCTCGAGAAGTTTTTTTCACTGTGGAATTAATAATCTGTTATCTATTGAACGACTAAAAGGAATTGAACTTTAATTACAGAACAGTTACTCGATTACGGTCACCCACTCATATCCATAGACCCAGATTCTAGTTTGTATGAAGGTGTACGTGTATTATTACAGCATAAGGTACATTATTCCTCAATACCTTTATCAATTTGCCTCAATAAAAGCGCATACTATATCACCAGGAATATTTCAATGTACACTTTAAACTAGATATTTGATATTTTGATAAGTAGTGGTGATTGCGAAAGGCTGGATTTCCTCGTATTTTGTAGGTCCATCGGTTACCAGTAATCGATCCAAAGACGGGCAATGCTCTCTACGTTATAACACACAAACGTATCTTACGTTTCCTCTATCTGTATGTAAGTGTCGCATTCTTAGTCCAGTTAATTTACAATGTTAGAATCTGTGACGGTAACTGCCTCAGAATTGATAAATTCTTGGTTGTGACCGTGTAAAATGTCAACATGAAAATATGTTAATAACTTTAATAATAATAATAATAATAATTGGTTTATTCTCTGTTTTGAATGTACATAGATAATCGCAAAATTTCAAGCGGTTTGTGTTTATAAAACAAGATAGTACAGAGAAAAGGAACGGGGTTAGAGTAGAACTCATTGCCGTAGCAGTCCCCGTCCTAGATGATGTGAATATATACAAAAGATAAACTATTAGGAACAGCAATTCGTTATTTGTTTGATTTCTTTAACTGGAGCATTTCCATTGATTCACCATTGCAGATATATGATCTCCCGAGTCCTGCCTTTTTACAGAAGAGCATTGAAGAATTACAAATAGGGACATATAGCAACATTGCCACGGTGCGTATTAATCTTGCTACAAGTGAATAAAATTTAGTATTATGCATTTAAAAAAGTAAAACTCTAAAAATGTGAATATAAATAGTATTCCGGCAAAGGCAGTTCCAATAAAAAAGAATTACAAGTTTTACTATCATTACAGACACGGCGTGATACACCTCTCATCAAAGCACTCAATCTGTTTCTTGACCGACGGATATCAGCACTTCCAGTAGTAGACGACGAGGGTCGCCCTGTCGACATTTATGCCAAGTTTGATGTGATAGTAAGTGGGAAGTTAAATTGATAAGATGGTTTTAAAGAATCCTTTTCAGCTGCAATGCGTTCTTTTATTTGAGGAAGTTGTTATTATTCAGCGGAGAAATTAACCAAACATACCAGAATAACTTGAGAAAACGTCTTTTACTTGTAGAACCTTGCAGCCGAGAAAACGTACAATAATCTAGATGTAACAATTGAGCAGGCACTTAAAAATAGGCGAGAGGTAAGGAGAAAAGATCTTTCAAATTTGAGTAATTTAGCAGTTGTTCTGCTTGAAGCCTTGGACATTTCAGGCAATGTGTAGCAGCATGACCCGGGCAACCAAACGACAAACTACATTTGGGTAAATTTATGTGATTGTGATCATCTCTTCTTTACGAAATTTGGATATTCTTTACGAAACTGGAACAGTAGAACAAAGACGGTCAATTTCATTGCCATTTGTGTGTTTAAATTTAATTGCTAATCAGAAGATGGTAAACACATGTTTTATGGAAGCCCTTGTTGAATCCCAGTCGCTTAGACGCCAAGTTTTGTTCACGTGTTTTCCGAACTCCCGTTTCACAAATTCATTCCCGTTTCTCAATTCCTGTTGTTGCCATTTCGTTGCCTGTTCCACGTCTCCTGTCATGTTAATTTTTGTGCTTTCAATTGCCGTTATAGGTCAACAATGAGGTAGTATCATTACATTTTGTATGATTTACCTTGCTTAGTTCTTGTTTCTTTTCCACAATGAATAGCAAGTGCTTGGATGCGGACTGAAATCATTTGTATTATCCCCAAGGGATATTAATTGAATGCAAGAGGAAATGGAAATAGCTGAACTACCCTTGGTGTGAAATAAAAATCTGACAGAATTTGAAACGATATAATAATTTATGAATTAAGCAAAACTAATTTTGTATGTAAGTCATCGAAACATCTGCTTTTTTTGGCATAAGTGGGGTATTCCTAAAGCATGTTTAGGAGAATTCATCTTTATGTTCAGCCTTTCATGTTACTTTCGCAGTACTTAAAAAAATGCTTAGTTTGTGTTCTTGGCTTTGTAAGAGGATTGCAAGCCATTTCCTTGCAGCCTATGTGTGGTATTTGAGAATAAGATGAGAAATAAAGTTAATGTGGAATTGGCTGAATGACATTTCTGTCTGTAATATAGTATGGCATATGTGATTGTAAGAAATGAAACCTCAGAAATAGTGATGTGTCATGTTACAAAATTTAATGTTTGCACTTTCGTCGGACACACCAGTCGTTGTACCAAATTAACATAATCCCTAAGCAATTAGCTGAACATGCTTCTCCCACTAACATGATAGCTAAAGGCATGGAAAATAAGTCAACTGCTATAATTCATATTTTCATTAGAATTGACACCTTCACTATAGTTGTTGGACAGTTGTTCAACTATCAGATATTTCCGTTTTCTTGTGAGCGAAAGGTTTTAACATTTTTGATTCCATTATTTATTGTGATAATAGATGTAACTCCACTGAAACTAAAACCTGGTGCAAAGATTTATTCCTTATGTTTATTTAGTGTTTCTTTCGCTAAATATTTAAGTTTTTTCCTCATTCACATTAGTTCAGTCAGTCACAGTTGTGAATCAGCCTGACAGGTTTTAGTTTTGGTCCATTTTAACCGATTGCACTTTAAAATATTTTTATTTGTCCTCTAGACCTTCGAAGGTGTGGTCACGTGCAAGAAGACAGACACATTGATAAGTATAATGGATAAAATAGTCAAAGCTGAGGTGCACAGACTGGTTATTGTGGACGATGACGATAAAGTCGCTGGCATGATCTCGCTGTCTGATATTCTGGCATATCTTGTACTTAGGCCTTGTGGTGAGTGGACAAAGACGGGAATGAATTTCATCCCTCCTTGAAATTCACCCTTTACATTGTAAACACACGTAACTGGATGGAGAAATGTAAAAACTTGAAAAATAATTTAAAAAATATTTATCTGGTATCCGGACACTAAAGAAATAAGAAATGTACAACTATGGACTATAATATGACTGATAATTTTAACACTTACATACTACATATCTTGAAATTTAGGTGATGATGCTCTGTCAAAAACAAAGGATGCCTCACAAAGTATGGATGCAACCGACTCCATAGATATCAGTATGTGAAGTCAATGTGACCCAGAGAAACCTGAACATAAAACATCACCAGGCATTTTGCAGGCACTTACCTATCCCGTAGAATGTTTTCTACAGTCTACTTAGGATCATAGAGCTGTGTCTAAACAAAACCAGAGATTTTATTTTACGCATACTAATTGATTTACATCGCGCCGCCATTATTGTTTACATGTGGTGCTGAGTTTGCACAATTCTACACCTTGATATGATGTCTACGTCTTGTTCCGCCAGTGAGCCAAGGGATACTTCGGAGTGCTTCAATCTTAGAAGGCTACATTCAGAGTTACTCCGTGTGGAACTTAATTGCTGTGAATACATGAAGGTGTCGTCAGTGTGTGTATATCTTGTCGAAGAGTGAGCATTTGTTAAGCCATTGCGGGTGTGGTTGTGTCAGAAATTTGATTGTTGGATCCTCTTGAAATCTATGCAGGAACACAATGGAACAGTGGTTTTATGTACAGTAATGCCAATGTGACTTAAACGCGCAAAGCTCTGCGCGAAATTTTCGGAGAAGAAAAAAAGAGAAGCGTACATGTGATATTACTTTATATTCTCCTCGTGTGAGATAGATTTGCTGTTAATACAAAGTGCTTGTACAGATGTAGTAATTATTTTCAAGATGTTATCTGAAGACCATGCACACTTTTTTTCGAGGGACGTGCAAAGTATCCGTATTTCAAGAAAGAGGGAGTGGGTTGAAAAGCTCAAAGATCGAGGCAATATTCTAACATCTTTATTTTAATTAGTAGAAATATCTTACGGTAGTTAAGAAGGAATGTTTATGTGCAAGGAAACTGTAAAGGACGGGGTTTTTTTAGAGACGGCGCGACTTATCTTCTCACTGAGGTGTCTGTGCCCCCCCTCCCTCAACCACACCCACCAATTATGAGATAACACCAGATTGACATGAATTAGGACCCAAATTTTTTTTTCAAATTTTGGTTCAATTTTTTTTTTCTTTACAAAAAGTGTTCCCACTAGAATGAAAAGTCATCGAAATTTAAAATTATTTGAAGCAAAATGCATTGTATGAGGTTCTAGGCAACTTTCTTACTATTATGTCTCTCTATATCTCTCCATCTCTCTCTAGCTAACTATCCATTTTGCTAGCTAGATATCTATAAATCTGGCAAGCTATCTAGCTACATATCTAGCTAACTACCTAGCCATCCCCCTAGTTATATATCTATTGAGCTAAAACAAATTAAAGTGCGGTGCGACACAGTGCTTCTAGGCATTCTTGTTGTAAATCTCATGAAAATTTTGTCCAGACCCACTTTTGCTTCAGGTGTTAAAATGGTCATAAATGGTATGGGAACAGCCATTAAAAAGACATTAAGATAATGCAAAGGAATTTTGTGTATATATGTTCAATAGGACTTTACAATTGTAAATAGATGTGTACATTTATGTACAGCATGTCTACTTATGTTCAAAGTGTTAGAAAACACATTAAAGATTTTATTTTTGAGTATTACAATTTGCCCGCATTGTGATGAATACTGAAAAGTCTATTATTTGTACACCTAACTTAATGTGAACTTGAACACAGAGACTGTTATGTGTGAAGACGTAACTGTTGAATTAATGGATGTTGAAAGTATTGCAGCAGTACTCTTGATCCAAAATAAACTGAAGCCGAAATCACTGAGGAAAGGTTCGTGCATGTAATTCCGTCGTTGTTGCTGCATAGACATCGTTCAGTGGGTTTTAGTCAATTCATCAATCAGCATTTGTGGTAATGATCTGTGGCAGTCAATCGTTGATATTGACGGGAATTATATTGCACCGTATGGTATGCGGAGCAAGTGGGTTTGACCTGGTATGTTGATGGGCAAAGAATTTACATAAGGAAGAGTGGTACTCATATGCAATACTACTGTCAATTCGTAGGTTCTGTATACTTTCTCCATAAGTTGTTCACCACAAAACCCTTACCGTCGTCACTTGTGGAAATAGTTTCAATTCGAATTATCTGAGTTATTTAAAGTTAACAGACTACTCTCGAAGGCTAAGGAATCGAAAACCCTGTTGCAAGTCTTATTTCAGGGTAACATCATGAGTGAAATTGTATGCTACAGTAAATGGTGGTAGCAAAATACTGGATACGAAATAACAGTCTTCTAGTTTAACTCATAGAAAAATTCAAGCGTGCTGTAACACTATCTGTACTTTGTGAATGTATAAATTACGAAATGCTCTCGTAATTTTTGGGAGTTAAAAGGGCAACCGGCTCAGTGTTGAGGAAAATAACGAATAACTGTCTTGGGTGCACAGGAACAAATGTAACGGTAATGTACGGCTGTTCTTAACTTCTGCCGGCCCAAACTTTTAGGCTTTAGAGGTACTGGAACTGTTTTCGTTTGCCATGTTCAGTTTGAAAATTATTCTTCCGTTGAAATGGGGCGCGACGTGATATTTTGGTTTGGATTTAAGAACTTAGTTTGAAGTGGAGTCGTCATAATTGTAAATGTCACTCCAAATTTTTAAGCATGTTTTAGGAAATAGAGGGAAAAACCTGTAATTCAGCAACTGAACCCGACCTGGCCAAACAGTATGTTCCCATGTGTTTACATTATTGTTGAAGAACGTCACGCATTTTTCCATACTTGTATTAGATGTTTTAAAAATGTTTTGTTAAGGTTCCCTATCATGCTAGTTGAACCATTGATAAGGGTAAGGCTGTTATGGTAAGTGCTAAATGTTAAAGTACGTCTGAGATGATTCTCTTAACGTTTGTAATTGCAATGCTATATACATTTATGTAAATCGGCAAATATCCGACGGGGATATTTGTCAATTATAGAAGCAGGTAAATTAGACTGAAATGAAAATTGATATATTTAAATTAGAAGGGAAAACTGTACGTGTTCTGTAGAATAATGTAATTCTAATAATAAGCGATAATTTAGAAAAACTCAATAAAAATGAGTAGAAACGACGATAACTTGTATTTGTAAAGTTTGTATATCGGTGTATATTATGTTGATATTAAAAAGAAAAAAAACCAAAAAAGATTTTGATAATGAAATTAATCACTTGACTTCTGTCTTTCATTTTCTTTACGATAATTTTATTAGCATGTTTTGTTGACATTGAATTACCAGTATGCGTGTTAATTTAAATGGAGAAACGATATGAGTGGTCAATTTACATTTACCAACCCTCACCGAAGATGAAAAGTGAACTTCTTTTGGAGAATTTAGATTTAGGGTTTTGCTCCCACCTCTTTCAGACAGGAAAAGACAACTTCTAATGGAGAAGTTCGGCTTTGGGTTCAAGTTAGATCGTCCTCCCCAAAAAATGAAATTTTAGTTGAGGTGGACCGAGTTCAGTAGGCAGAGACAACTCTTGTTTACTGGTGGAGTCCGTGGAATAATGAAATTATGGAATCGGACATCGCTATGTATTCTTGGAAAGAAATGCTGTTAATTCTTTGGATATTAAAGAACACTTGATCAGAAGGATTTATGTATTAGAAACTTGACACTTCTTGTGCAGACGTATTCAGTGGGTTCCTGTGAAGATATTTTTCACAATCACATGGGTCTTCTAGAAGGTAAATTATCGGATAGATATATATATCCCAACACTGATTAATGCTAGTAGTTTTTGTTTGGATTGTGTCCACGTGTGTTGTTCATCATTGACTGGTATGCATTTGTCCCAGGAATTATCTACAGAAATAAATTGTCAAGTGTCACCAACATATTCCACCATCATTGCTCAGAGATGATCTGGTCTCTTTCCTGAATATCGGGAAAACGTTTTGAACACTATCTTGCAGGTTGATAGCAACAGTATCCCCACCACTACTACGAGCACGATAACTTTGATCATCTGAAGCTCGTTTAGAGTTAACCAGTGTTTATCATCTTCACCCATTGCATCGGTGGTATTGTTGGTCAATGTTACATTGTTTAATATCTGTGCCTGATCATCTGGAATATGTTCATAACCAGCTTCAGCAGATGATCCGTTGTTCATCAAGTTCGTCTGCTCCATGTTGTCTGTGTGTCCACCATCTGCTAGTTGATTTTCTTTGGGAATGTCATCCGAGTTGTCTTGGCAAAGTGGCATCTTCAAAAGTTTTTTTCATCCAACTTCAGCCATCATTTTTAGTGACTGCTTGCCTCATCTGAAATACAGTCTTCAAATTAATACCATGTGATGTGTACGTTATTGGGATTTTACTTGGTGTGGTTCATGGAGAAGAGAAGTACAAATTAAATAATTCTGGCACCTTTCGTCTATTCAGAGGAGGGCATTTTATATATTGATAATTTGCCCTCTAATGGCTATTGTTGTGTGACACATGCCATCAAAATTGGCATCTTTAGTGCACTGAACTGAGTGCACTAAAAGTGCACTTTGGCATTCTGAAATGTAAAAGTGGTCTTGTAACATATCAAATGAAAGAGGAATACAATGAACATCAATAATTAGTAAGTTTTACATTAATTACATTGAGTGTTAGTATGATTTTTAGTAATTTTTACCTTGTTTATGAAGATACTGATTCTGGTTACAAGCAGCTAAAATCTGATTTTTCACCAACTTTGAGCTTTAAAAACCATAGGAAATAATTGTAATCAAGACTCAATTTCTTGCGTGTAGACAGCCAACAGCCAGACAGTATCCCCACAAAATATCAAGAAGAAATATTAATCCTAAAGGCACTTTCCGTCACTTTGAAGTTGGCTCATAATCCAAAAATTTAACTGCATTGATTGGCCCACTGAATGCCAATGAGCCTTGGCAGGAAGGGCCAGCTGGCTCACTCTGTGTCACAGTGGCTCTCCCCGGCCTATTGTCTTTGCTTTGCCCCAGTGGCTTTGTGGCTCATTTCTGTGCACTTAAATTGGCAATTCCGTCGCCACAGACAATTGACCCCAAGTACAAAGAAGCCTGTTATTCAGTGGTGAGCGATTTTGGACATTTCTCACTGAACAATTGAACAAAAGGTTGGGCCAAGAGAAGTGAATTCTATAGGGGTTGTCAAGGTGCCAATCATTAATGTAGCCTCAACATTTTCCAGCCAAATAAGACTCCAAGCGATCATTTAACCATTACGAAAATAATTGAAAAAAAAAAGCCCTTAAAATAAGAGGCTAACGGGCCTGTTACACTGGATCTTTAACAAGCTTACAACAGTGCAGATTTATAGGCAAGTTCATCTCTCTTTTATTTCTGTCTGGAACTTTTAGATCTTGGGGAAATTCAATATATCCCGTGGTACTTCACAAATGACTGTGCGCATTTGCTGTGTATTTATTGGACAGTATACATAAAAGAGCAGTTCCATGTTTCCAGCATCTGTTTCATTAGACAATATGAACAGCATCTTTCATAGTTAGATGTGAATCACACAGGGAACGGTGTCATCAAGTATTCGATGACAATTTTGTGTCAGAATAAATATTTATTAGTGTAGGCAAGGGAAATCAAGCTTTAGCAAGTGAATAATTCACAGAAGTGCAGTAATTCTCTGCAGAGAGATCCACCCTAGCATCAGTGAAACTCTCAAAGCACATGGCATTATCCATTTCTATGTATCATTTTATTTGTTTTCCTGTGATTGTATAAATTTATAGGGTTTATTTTTATGTCGTGCCGTCTCTAAAGAGTGGAGTGACTTATCTGGTCACCACATCGTGTCCATTCGTGCCTTAATTAGTACGGTTGCTTACTTAGTTAATTGTGGCTATGTACACAATTTTTCTGATTTACAAAATTTCATTGGCTTTCAAAAATTCCAAAAACAAAATATGTTTCAGGATATTCTGAGAAACTTTGATTTTTGGACACTTCTCCCTGGATTTCACTGACTTTATTTTCTAGACAACAAAATTGTGTGCAGCCCATAGTCTAAGCCCAAAAAAGTTGACAAAAATGGCTCCCAAGGGGGACCCTAAAATGTTTTCCTTCAGATTTCAAAAATTTTAAACTAAAATATATTTCAGAAGATTTTCAGTATTTGACTTCTTTTTACTAGAAATAAGTGATCAGAACCAAAAACAATTTGAACCAAAATGCATTTTTGGAGATTCTAAGCAACTGACATTTTTTTAAAACAAAATTCAGATTTCAAAATTTATCCAATTTTCCAATATTGTAACTGAAATATATTTCAGATGATTCTTAAAAACTTAGGCTTCTATTTCAATTTATCCATCTATCTCAGCAACTACCTGACCATCTGCCTACTTATCTCCATCTATCTTTCCATCTCTCTCTCCTCCCTCTCTCTAGCTGTCCATTTAGTGAGCGAGATATCTATCTCGATCCAGCTAGCTATTTAGCTATATATCCATCCAGCTATATACCTATCCATTGAGCTATCTGTCTAGGTATCCATCTCATTCCATCTTGTATCTATCTAGCCTGCTTAATCAGATAGAGCGCGACACAATGCCGGTAAGCATCCTTGTTTCATATTTTCGTCCTGATAATCGAGCTTTCTCTTCATTAAGTCTTATTTGTCAAATTGATCAACCAGAAACTGGACTTAAAGACTACTATTTACTATTTAAATATTTACTATTTAAAATAGACCAAATTCAAAATTTTGACCAACAACGTGTTTTTTCCTTCATGTGGAAATCACAATGCAAAATTGAAGCTGCAGTCTTCTGAACTTACGATGGTTCCTTTCAAGGTTCCAATGACCTTTGTGGAACTCAAGAATAGTACAGGGAAACATTACTCCACACTCATATCTGCAGTGTAAGACCTTGAACAGCAACACAAAACTAAAACAACCTGTATAGCATTTTTGTGCAAAAGTGAACAATGTTCTACAAGACTGAGTAAATACAACGTGCATTTTTACTCCCAAATAGTACTGGAAGACCACAGTTAACATGGGTATAAAATATGAAAAATAGTGGTTTACGGGCAAAACATGAGAGAAATTCGTATCATCTACATCTGTGCAGACATCTGCTACGTCGAAATGCTGACGTCGAGTACGATCGTACTAACAAGAAATAATCTTGGTGATTTGGCAAATTATCGGAATTTCTTCGGAAACTCACATGTAGCATTACGCTAATGTGAAAACAGAGACAATTTAATCTAAATAAAACATGCAAGACTGGAAAAAATATTTAATAGGACCTGTGGCATTCGATTTTGGGGCCTCAAAACTTAGGCCCAGGATGCTCCAGTCTCCTTAACAAAACTTGCAAGAAACTATGTTATTAGGGTCAATTTAAAAATTCTGTCTGCTACCTGTGTGATGAGACAATAGAGTCCTTTTGATTGTTGAATTATTGGAGAATACTCAATTGTGTACCTTGATTGCTGTTGACAGTGTCATCAAAATAGGAACCAAACAGTGTTATCATATACTTAAAATAGAATACCAAAAGAAAATTAGCACCCGATGGCTTATTCACACTGCACGGGACCAGGACATGGACAGGGAATGGGACCAGCACAATAGGATACAATTGGTCAGGTTCCTGTCCCTGCCTCAGTGCAATGTGAACAGTGAACATATTCGAGTTTTCCCTAAATGTTTTCACTGAATTTGCTGAATTCAGTGACAAAACAATATTTAAAAAAAAAAAGGATTGCTGTACTCAAACACACTATCTCCTGTGCTGTACTCAAACCCACTATTTCCTGCGTGAGAGACAGAGACTCTAACACTCTGCCACAGAGACACAGCCAACAGAGCAGATAGTTAAATTGACCCTAGTTCATGCTTCAGTGATTTATCAGATTCTCTGAATTCAGTGAATTCAATGAAAATTCTGCTCCATTTAGGGAAAACTCGATTAGAAACCCATTCTTTCTATTCCTGCTCGCATTCCCGTTCCCGGTCCCAGTTCCGTGTAGCTTGAACGTGCCATTAGTCCTGAAAACATTGTCGAACTCAGATTGGAATTGAAAAAAAAAATGCAAAAACTATTGTACTATTATTGATCATTCATTAATGCGTACATATTTTCTAAAGAGATAATTAATTATGCTTGAAGTTTGGTTAATTTTCATGTGAAAATTGTGTCATCTTAATGAAATGAGTTTTTGCTTCGTAATTTTGTGCTGAAAACATTCCCCCACCACCTAAAGTAACATTTTTTTTATTCCTGCTATGTTCCACCTTTGTTTATTGCACGTACAGATAACTTTCTGAAGAAATGCAAAGATAAAAACCATAATGTTCAGTTGTAAATGCACAGTAATTTAGACTGACTTCTTATAGACAGGGAATGCGACTGTGTATCTTGTATTGGAACCAACATGAGAAACTAATATCAAAATAGTTTCTGTCCGTTTCTTTCTAAATTAGTTTGAACTGTAACTACATGATCAACGTTCATCTTTGCTGTTAATGAAGGTTCTTCCAGCTCGATCTCCGAATTCTTAACCCTACCGACTTTACAGGTGATGGTTATCTTCGCACAGTTTGCGGTTCCGATACAATCAGGTTTAATGAAGCAAGGGCAACCAACAGGTTCTATTCAACACCAACAGCTGCTGCGTCCTAGATTCTATTATGTTAAACCACTGACCTAAGCAAGGTAAACGAACTCACCTTTTTACCACTTTCTGCAATTTTATCTGCAAAGACGGTAACAAGACTAATTTAGAGTCATACTGGAGATTTATTCTTTAAATGTCATGTTCGTATTGCTGCCTGTTTCCACGGTGATTTGAGGTTAAGTTCAACGTCTCCATAGTCTAGTAGTTTTGCATCTTTTTGCTCATCATATGAAAGTGAAAGTCATTTATTTTCAACCGGATTTTGGGTTAGTTGTTCTCAAGAATGAAGTTCCCATACTCATCAAATTTGATAGGGATTTAACAAGTCTTACTCTGACAGATGAACTTTATCCTTTCACTACATTTCTTTCTTTTGACACAATCAAGTTTTGCTCAACTGGCATATCACCCTGTAGGAAGAACATCCATTTCTGATTGTTTTCGATACCTTCAGTCAATTCTGGAAGCATAAACAATACATTTGTCTCAAAAATAATACTGAACAATTATATTTTATATTAGGGAGAGCTAAACTACGTTGGAATTTTTCCAGTGTACCCAAGGATGGCTCTGATACTTACAGATATTCCAACAGGAAGTGGGTTTAGCCATCTGCTTTGTTGGAAAGCTCTGGTTATCAGAGGCATCCCTGAGTGAGCTAGCTCTCCTTAATATAGAATACAATAGTTCAATATAGTTTTGAGACAAATGTATTGGCTACTTATTTAGATCTATGCTTCCAAATATATTTTCTCACCATTGTAAAACCCAATCAGAATTTATTGACACCATCGAAAACATTCAGAAATGGATGTTCTTCCGGTAGTGTGCATATGCCCAGAAAATGCCATCATGCAACTACTGATAAAAATTCTGTTGTTGAACTTCCTGCGGCATTCAAAAAACTAAATTCATCAAAGTATTTCTAAATTTAGATATTTGGACGTTCCATGTTTTGAAAATTTATCTAAAAAAGACGATTTGACGTGATGAGTAACGGAGATTTCTGTCCAGTATTGCTCCTCAAAATGTCCAGAGAGTAAGAATCGTAACGCACAGTTCAGAAAAAAGCGAAACAACAAATTCTATACAATTTGGAAATGCATTGTAGTCTATGAGAAGTCTTGCACTTGCGTCAAGCGAAGTTAGTTAATTGCAATCAAGTTCTAGGCCATGTCGCACATCAGAATTGTATGGCAAAGTTTCGTAGAAGGTATTCACAAATCAGTGTCTTTTTTCCTGTTGAAATCGACATTTACAGCATAAAATGTAGTTTTATTACATGCACAAATTGTCAGTTCTGTGCCCATTCAGCAGTGGAAACTCTTAACAAAGAGTAATCAGCTGTGAGAAAACGAGATGGAGATTATCTGTAAAAACTTTTTTGCATTTGACCTGCTCTGATGTTTCATGCCAAGTGCAGTAGTCATTGAGTATAACAAAGGAAAACTTCTTTTCAAGGTAGGATCAAAATGATGTCTAAAATGGACTGATTAGAAGTCTTTCTTTAATTTTAGAATTTCGATACCTTTTGAAATTATCTGCCCAAAACTACCTCGTATTTTAGGACTGGTAATTTTTCTCGTCTCCTCACAGATTTCAATGTGTTTAAGTTTTGGTGCGAAGTTCAATCAAATCTAAATTACGTAACAGTTTGAATTAAATATTTCTCTTGTAATTTCGAAAAATTCAATTTTATCTGCTAAAGTATTGAAGTCTGTCAGGGGGCACCTGGTGTGAGCAAAATAGTTAAACTGTGTAACCAATGCCAACAGGTTCCATTCAAATTATCATCCACAGTCAGTTACTGATCAAAGCAAGATTTTAAAAAAAATTGACAGACTGACAATGCAATCAATAAGAAACGAACCCACTCATGAGAAAGATTCGCACTGAGAGTCTGAAGTCAGTAATTTAGAAAATATCAACATGACTAATCGGCAGTTCTCCGCTTATCACTGGGAATTGCTTTGACTTAGTTGTTCGTACTGGCCTCTTGCACGGAATCCAAGTCGATCCCGGAAACATTTATTTGGCAGAGAATATGGAGAGAACTTATAACAAAACTTGGATCAGCCTAATTGCAGTTTGTTTCATGTCACTGCAACTTAATACTCTTCTTTTTTAAAATTAATGGATTGTTTTTGGTGAATGGATCAATATCACTGTACCGCCATTACCAAATGATTTTTTCACACATCTCCAAACTGTCATGAGAAGAGAACTAACACGACAGTTTTGTTCATTTCCACAAATTTCGACTTATTTCTTCCGCGAAATTCTACCAGATATCCAAAGTTTTCAAATGCAATACGAAACATTAACATGCCAAAAGCACTCAATTTGTACAAAAACCACTAGGATTTGTTATGTCGCTTCGATTTACGACGTGTGTCGGGAAAACGAGTTTTTGCGCATTTGTTTGCGTTGTGCATGCGTTGCGAACATGTCCATCCCCTAAGATGAAAGTGTTTTTTAAAGATAACATCTACAGCTTAGGGGACGTAATGAATTTTAATGTTTATGTCCCCTAGGCTGGAAACATTTTTTTGTTAAAAAACACTTACAGTCTGAGGACTGAAGTGTTTTTTATTTTAAAAACACTTTCGGCATGTAAGATGGAAGTGTTCTTTTAAAGAAAACACTTACAGCATGTAAGCTGGAAATGTTTTTTAAAAAATAAATGCTTGAGGCATAGAAACCTTAAGCATTTTTTTAAAAACACTTCCAGCTTACATGCTGTAAGTGTTTTTTTGTAAAAGAACACTTCCATCTTACATGCTGGAAGTGTTTTTTTTAAAAATAACACTTCCATCTGACATGCCTTAAGTGTTTTTTAAATAAAAAATACTTCAGTCCTCAGACCATAAGTGTTTTTTAACAAAAAAAAATGTTTCTGGCTTAGGGGACATAAACATTAAAATTCATTACATCCCCTAAGCTGTAGGTGTTATCTTTTAAAAACACTTTTGTGTTAGGGGATGGACATGTTTGCAACGCATGCCCAACGCAAACAAATGCGCAAACACTCTATTTCCCGCGCCACTTTACGACAAAGTTGTAATGCATGCAAGTCCCGAGGTCTCATTAACAAAGTGATTCCTTTCATCCCTGGACAAATAAATTGATGCATTGATGGATGTATCTAATGTTCTGATTACTCAGGCGTTCATGTTTGTCATAACACCGATTTACTGCAATCACCGAATTTCATAAAATTAGAAGGACGCACGAGGCTGTCGAAATTGGGTTTCGTAATTTGATTCGTAATTGTGTCAGTTTTCTTGTCCGGTAAAAGTGGCTTTTCACAGATACAGTGCATTTCAACATTACATAAAACACCTGTGTTGATAAAAGATTCTGGCATGTTGAGCACCACGACTTACCACAATGCTGTTTCTATCTGATGTGAATGGAAACTCAGCAGTATTGCCTTGTTGCTATTTATTGCAACAATATCTTTTTATTGAACCCAGATGGGTGTATAACGATACATGGTTTCTAGAATTGGAAGTTTTGCTTGTAGGAATAAGGAAATTTGCAGAATTGATTTTTCATACTCATCCTCCCACTTCGGGCTGAGCAGTGCAAAAAGACCCTTCTACTACCCATTGGCTGAAGTGCAAAAAAAGAGTCCCTCCTTAACACCCCATGGCAGAAGGATGATAACTTTTTTGATAGATGACAGTGCTAAACAATGGGGGGGGGGGGGGATGAGTGTGTTATTTTTTTATTTTTTGCATGCAGATAAGAGGACGGTCTGATATTTTTGCGCTTCAGAGCCATGGGTAAGAGGAAGGTCTATTTTTTTTGCACTTCAGAGACATATGATCTTTTCTGCACAGTAATGAAAAATAATTCTTGGATCAAGATTTGATTCATCCAATCTGGACTTGGACGTATCCTGTACTGTCTCGTTTTCACAGTAAAGATGGATTTAAACAGTAATCATGGTGAACAAAGTCGCTTTGGAAAGTGACGATTTTATCTCCTATGACCTTATCTGTTGCACTGAGCCAGCTGGGAGGAAAGAAAGTTGCCTTTTAAAATTTTCATCAATGTGAAATCAACTGGAAATAGTCTGTTGATGAAAGCTTTGCAGATTTAATATCGCAACAAAAGAGCAGAATTTCGCTTCTTGTTTGCTGCGCTACAATGTAGAGTTATACTTTAGGGTTAATTTTTGTTACAATATAGCTAACGTAGTGAAAAAAATGGTTAGGAAAATTATCATTTGGTACCAAAAACCTACATTTACAATACTTTTAACAGCATTCATATTGTATCCAGAAATTCAACATTTTCACAAACATTAGACAAATTCACTAGTAGACTGACAAAAACGTTACTTTCAGAAAATCAGCTTATTTTTCGACATTAGACAAACGTCATCACAGCGCTTCAATTTTACCTCTATCTATCTAAATATTTATTTCACAGAGACTGTGTCAATATCAGGTGTACCTCGATGCAGAGTTATATGTACCAAGGAACCTGTTGGTTGTCTATGTTTTTCCTCACATACATTTCTCCGTTTTATCGTACATTATGCTGATTCATTTGTGCGAACTAAACAATAAGTTGTGCTCGTCTACAGAAAATGAAACTGTAAACAGAGCTATCTGTATTGTACTTTGCATATTTGTCAGGGAATTAACCATACTGTGCATGATTTTATTCGTTTTCTCCAGTTTTTCAAACCATGAAAACAATCATGGCAGTTGCTGATAATATCGATTATCATCCACTACCAATAAAGATGAAATAAAAAAATACTCACTTGTCTAAGATGATAACTATTTTACTTCAAAATTAAAAACTTAAGAAGTAATCAGCAAAGAAACCGTCCCATCTGACGAAAGATACACGAGCTGTTGTTGCGGCTGCTGGTAACTCACTGGAACTTTAATTTTCTGTCAGAACTGCAAATGTGATGAAGCTGTTGTAAAGCTTAATGGAACCAGAAACAGCTCATTTCCAACAAGGTTTCGAGTTAGATATTTACTTCTATTAAATTACTGCAGTAACTGTTTTGTACATTTTATCAACCCATGCAAAGCTTTGCCTGCGGTCCTAATGGCTTCTTTTGATGGAATAATGCATTTGCGGTAATATGTAACTTTCGGATGGTGTTGGTAACTATTATCTCGTAAATGATCAAGTTATCCGAATGATAATTGCTAAATGTATTTGATTTGTAATTTACTCAGTGATACTTCATAGATCGCATGTTTAACAGGAATATGTTGAATGTAAGCTTTTCGGAAAGTATGGGTTTGTGACAATGATAGGGAGAAGATACTACAGAAAACAATGATCTATATTCCGAAATAGATCTAGATTTAATGGTGGACGTGGGAATTGGGAGAAAATGGTAAAATAATATTTCTAAAAAGTGGCATTGTATGTACCATTGTTTGAAAAAATGTCGTTTGGAGTATAGAAAATTAACTAGGAACGTTGCTATGGTTGCCTACGAATTGGCGACCAGAACCAATTAATGACAAATTTGCTACTTTATTAGTTAACCTAATAACTTGCTAATGAATGGGTGCGACATGTTAACTTTTTCAACTGGAAATATGAAGCCAGTAAAAGTATTAAAGCTAATACAATAAACAACAAGGAAATGTAAAATTGTTTGAAAGTGGAAAATAATGTTTAGTCGAAATTTCTACATTACCCCAGGACCTTGGTGAGGCTTCTCTGGCTGAGCCAGAGCCACTGAGCCAGAGCCAAAATAAACATGGCAAAAATACTTCCTAAACAT
>JBCAUG010225825.1:0-18877 GCA_038406175.1 Haplosyllis leylae | reverse complement strand
CAGTATTTTTTAACATTGAAAAGATAGGGGCTGTGTTCAAGACTTGGTTGAAACTTCGAATTAAGTGGAACTTCGAACTAACCGTGTTCGATTTAGCCGTGCCCGACCTGTATAAAATTAATTTCAAAGAGAATACTTTCTTTTTATGTAATCTATTTGAAAGTTCATTCAGACCTTATGTACTGCAAAAGACTTTCTCCAGTGTAAATGCAGTTCGTGCTTTTCGCACAGTCTTTTATGCCGTTGTTTTTCTGTCATTCTTATTCTTGTCGACTTTCATTCCCCTTTTCTCCACTAACATTGTCCCAGGGCACAACTTGGCATGTTGGAAATATCACGTTTTTTCTCACAATTTCTGTTGCCATTGTATCACTTTCGGAGGGAATTGTTTGATGTTTATTGTAAATGACAGGAGTGGCGTTAGGGACTTTGGGTGCAGGCAATTGTACCGTTTCCACTGCAACTATGGTATCAATTAAAGAGATCAGTGAAAGGGGTTTTGAATGGCCATGCGACATGGGTAGAATACCTTTGAAGTTAAATACAACAATAGACCATGTTTTACATTCAACTGAAACGGTACTCAAGTTTCTTTTCACGAAAGGAAGAGGAAGACAATTGGTTGGTATCCATTAGGAATGCCAGCGAGCATCAACACAGATAACCTGACACCAAACAACAGTCCTCCACCGTAGGTTTTCGTCATTGTTGCGCATATTTTTGAAAACTGAGTACTATGCGAGGCAAACTTGTTGGTTTTTTTTCCTGCTTTTTTCATCCCTCGACCGAAGCTTCTTTGGAAAGTGTTTATAAGTTTAAAAGACGATGTTTTGCTGTATTCTTGGTGATTTTTTCTCAGTGTTTTTGTCATTCTTTTACAGTGCGCAAAAGCTGAGTATTAGAAAAGAAAGAGGGGGTTGTATTTTCTTGATTCAGGTAAAAGTTCACTGTATTTAAGAGTGCTGCATGTGTATTTATTTCTTTTTCTATGCCAGTACTTTGTCTTGGTAATGTGTTACCCGAGCTTGGGGCACCCAGTGACTTGCCACCTTTTTAGCTAAAGAGAAACACGGCTTTGTCGCCTGCGCGTAATTCTAGATCTCGGTTATGGCCGCACATCGCAATTTTCGTTTTAAAGTTCTTCGGTCGCAAAGCGTATTGTTTGCTATCGGATAAAGGGTCTGGACTTTTAAAATTCAGGTCGAGTCGCCGTTTTGTTGACTTATTTATCCTTCTAAATTCCATTCATTATTCATGAAGAAACAAACAACTCGAACTTCTGACAATCTCTCGTCCTTGTCTCATGCATGTTCACCACCCCGAGCTCCACTCTGGGAGCGCTTAAGAATAAAAAATGAGCAAAACTTATAGCATATTTTTAGAAAAAGTATCCCTCACAAAGTATGTTTTTATTTCCCTCTCAAGTAGGAGTCCAAATATGTCTGCACAATTATATTCATATGTGCATTTATTATCATAAATATCTTCAATGGACAGGAAAAGATAAAGTAGTCAACCCCTGTGTTGTCTTCAGAGCAAATATTGAAATATATTTCGGCAACCACCGAGTTTTGTTTGCTGAGAGCCTTGTTGTTGTTTGCAAAATTTTTGTGGGGGTATCCCCATGGGGTAGAAGAGAAGATGAGAGTTAAGAGCAAATTCCTGCATTTAATATTTTCCAACGTCACAATTGAAATCTTGGGTTTCAGGAATTTGCGATCAAGGAAACCTAAGGTTGTCAAAAAAACTTGAAAACAGAGATAGCAAACTGACAAAACGCCAAGGGTTTCTAATATCATTGGGGACTCTTTAGACTTGATACCCTATGAATTCTCAGAATCCTAACTCTTCTATTTATCTTGTATGGGAATTAGGTAAAAGAAGTCATCTAATAGTGAGTTCTAAGTGCATTAATATCAGTTTACTTTGAGTTTTCTTCTATGGCTTCTGTACTCAGAGATTAAATTTTAATGGATCTTTGGAAACGCTTAATCGTATAAGTGAGCTACCTTCGGGCCCGTGTGAAAGAACCGATACAGGGATCACCTGTACTTTCCTTTCGCTCAAGAAAACATCTGAATTAAAGTCACCCATCAGTCAAAAAGCAACTAATTCTAATGAATAGAACATCTGTTAGTTTAAAGACTAAATTGATTCGGATTACAAGCCTGAAATATGAAGAACATTTTCATCAGTTTTGAAGAAACATAAAGTATGTGGTAATCAGTAAAGATTGATATCACTAGGCAGCTAAATGAAAACTTAAAAGAGTTTGTGAAAATTGCATCGTAAAAAAAGAAGCACTAAGCCATTAAATACAGCATTATTGACCTGTCAGGGAGAAAAAGAAGCTTTAAATTGAACACCACTTTATTCTGCAGAAGTAAATGTGAAGAAATCAGAATGAAGTCAATTGAAAACAGAATTACTTCTCCCCTTTTGTAACTTCAGTCAGTACCGAATTTGAAGAGAAAAGAAATTTGCAAAACTTGAGTCTAGGTAGTGTAGAATCACACAGAGCTCCCAAATCCATTCTTATAATACGTGTTGTTAGGGCCATAAAAACCTCACAACGTTAAATTAATACTTAAGCGCAATGGTTAATTTTTAGTAGAGTTGATTTGAAAAAAAATCTTCATGGCCAATTAAGATTTGATTTTGACTGTTTTCGTTTGCAATTCTTTCTTTCGATGTACGATTTTCTGTGCGTGAGGAGCAGTATTTAATGTATCAACCTTTGCGTAATCAAATCAAATGTGACCAGAAAGAAGGAACATCCGAAATGTGAGGGTGTCGTCCGAGGTCCCAATCAAGGTCAATTTGAGGTCACGCAAAGGAAAAAAGATATTTTGATTAAGCAATTAAGTTGGTAATCCGAGGGTTAACCAGATAAGACAGTTTACATGGTCAATTTTGCAGAAAATTGTGAGGTCACGAAAGAAGGGAAATATTTTCAGGGAAATGATTATGCATGTAATTTGGAGGTTAATTGTATTGGAAAACCGATGCCAAAAAGATAAATTGAATCCCTCCTGAAGATTCAATCCGATATTGTCTGTAGAATCAACTGTTGCATTAAGTTTCTTAGCTTTTGACAATATCAACAGCAATAGTGATCAAAGCAACAGCGGTGAAGTCGAATTAATAGAAATATGTCAAAATACATGTTTCTCAATATCAAAATTTTAGTCAGAGACTTCAAATATTTATTTTTATGAAACAGGTTTTTACATAAAATTTGCCTTGATCTTGTCAGCGTTATTAAAAGTTTTCCTGTCCTGTGAAAAAAAATTTAATGTTGTATTTCTGGAGCATCATCTGTATCTGAATTCCACTAACCGAACGTTAAAACGGCAGCTGGAATTCTATTATGATTCATCTACCAAATTTTAACGTTTATTGTGGGTATTTTTCTCTTCATGGAAAAAGTCTCGACACTTATGTTCAATCAAGCAAACAGAACAGCAGTACAAAATTATTCTAAAAAGCATAAAAAATGTCAAGTCCTATCATGCTTGTAATCTCATTCCTCGGCTGATATGATAGGGTCATCTCTTATGATGTCAAAACTTCTCTTAACAATCTGACAAAGATGCATCGAAGAGTGTATTCTTACAGCAGCATCTTCATCAGATAAGAAGAATAAGAGAAATTTCCAGAAAGACATTCGGGGAAAGCGAAACAAACTTCAAGTAAACCTACATTCATGATCCAGGCCTTCGAGAACTTTGGAAGTAAAATGTTTTCCTGCTGTTTGTGGAACTTGCTGGCTTAATTCTTGGGGTAAATGACAACCTTACCTTATATGTTGTGCAAAAGTTCTTATGCAAGTCATCCGAAACTTATATTTGTACATTTCGAATTATTAATTATACTGCCAAAATAGGATTAGGTAGAGTATTCAATGTTGTTGAAAATGAGTTTCAACTTAGTTGCGTGATTCTGTGTTTCAAGTGAAACACTCCTTTCACTGACGTCTAATCCTCAAGTTGAATTGATGTGAGTCTTAAAAACCAATTCTGCTCCGGTCTATCACAATTCATAGCAGACCCAACATCTTATCCTTCTGTGCTGTAACCAACTGACAACATCATCTCGGAGTAGAAATGCGCTTCTTCTATCAGTCTTGATCTATCTATCTTAAAGCCACAAGACTTTACTTGAACAATACGTCTGATTTTACTCATTTCATATGCCATACACACCCTGCCGTCAATATGCCTCAATGCCCGTCCGGCGACCTATCCATATTCCCTGCCTATATTTCTGGGGCCAAGTCCATTACAATGGAAAGATGCAACTTTATTGGGGAGTTCCATAATTGTGAAAAATGGCACACAATTGCCTTGGGAATATCTCGGGTAGGGGGCTAGGGGAAAGGTGCTTGGCGAGTCCAAATTAAGCGCATTGCCCTGTAATTGGCTCCATTCACCCCTGTTTTTCAAGGTTCCCATCCCTCTTTCACCTTCTTCTACTATTCTCTTCACTTCTTTCATACCAAAACTAATAGGTAGTGTCAAAATATTTCTGATAATTGTACATTAGCGTGCTAAGAGTTTATTCGAGCAATATTGATTATTGGAATGATGACAGTTTCTGCTCCTAGTTCTTTTACATCAGGACTTGGTTAGACACTGGATTTTACTCAGGAGTTCACTACTGGGATGGTGGCAAATTACTTATTTATATGCTTCATTTAAATTGGTATTCTGCAAGTGGGCTTCTCGTTGTGTTTTGATAAGTTCCAGGCTCGCATCATATGATAGGTTCGGTTACACTGGAAGATTAGACAAACTGCTGAAACATTCTTCAATCCATTTATTAGCACTGAGATGTTAGTATAGCATTTTACATATAATTGTCCTTCAGGCCAACATGAAAAGTTACTTTCTGTGAGGTAATGAGAGACTAGCTCTCATAACATACCACTGAGTCTAGGAAGACTATAGCACAATGTTTGCACCAAAGTCCCCTAGTGAAAGTGAGAATATACTGTTTGTGGTACAGTATGTTCTGATGCTCTCTTAGTGTTGTAAGTACATTCTGTGGCTTAACATAGCCTTGTTTCCATAGACCATGTTCTGGATGTGTGATCCTTTCCTGGAGTTGTCTCCTGTTAGCAACCCAGAGAAATGGATTAGTTCTGGTCCTGTTAGGTCTGAGACTTTGCTCAAACCAAAGCATTAGTTCTCCAGCCCACAGTCACTTATATGAGATGAGACCTTAAGGAATTACACTTCTCAGCAACTAGGCAAAGAGTCAGTTTAGTATCCTGTAACTCCAACCCACAGACAACCTGTGGAGTTAGTACTTCTGGTGAAGAAGGTTTACCTTTCTCCTGTCATCTAGGTGAAGAGTTCTTAGGATGTAATCTTCAGCTCCAACCCACAGACACTCTTGGGAAATGGCACTCCTGGCAAGGAAGATTTACCCACTCCTAATATCTAGGTAAGGAGAGAGATTGTTCAGAAACTGTTCCAACCCACAGACAAATCAAAGGAAGACAGTACTTCTTGCCATGAAGGTTTACCTGTCCTCTATCATCTAGGTAAGGAAGTTCTGGTGGCAGGCTATTCCTGTGTTAGGGCTCACAATCCACCTCAATTGTCAAGTTCCTATTTGGCAGGCTATTCCAATCTCACCGGGCACACATCCATTTAAGGCAGGCTATTCCAGCTTGACCGGGCACACAATCCAAATGGAGTTCTTAACAATAAAGTTCTGCAAGTCCTAATGGCAGGCTATTCCTGTTACACAGGGCACACATCCATCTCTGGCAGGCTATTCCTGTTTGGCAGGGCACACATCCATTGGAATTGTAGATTGTTAATTTGCCATACTAATATGGACTTAACCTGAAGTAGTCTGTTTGACCAGATACATTCAAGTACCACAGAAGTGGGTTTAAGAGGGCTACAGAAGATCTGTATGTGTTTTGAGCAACAAAGTTCAATAACAAAATCCAACAACAACCCTTCTTGGGCTGCACCCCTATTTATATGAAGTGCAAGCTGCAGCTTCTGCTCCCTACTTATTATTCATGAATACCTTTGTGGAGGCCTGGATGGATCATCAGCCTACCCTGGCTGGGCATTAATCATAAGGCACATTTATCATATATAACATTTATCATTCTTGTGGTTTGCACGCAACTTGGGATTCTAGCTCCTTTCACAAAACCTACGTTTCTCTTCCATGCTCTGTCAAGTGTTGTACAAACATCTTCTCATTTCACTTTCCTGACAGAAATATACTTCAAGATTTTGACAAATAAGGAGATATCGGAGTAATCCAAGCCATAAATAAAGCACGACCAAAGTATGCTTGACATTTTATGAAGCTGAAAACACTATACGGAAAAGACTAATTTGTCGAATTGACGATGTTCCCTGCTCTTTCTCAGTGTTCGTGGAGTGATCGTGAAGTATATGTGTGAAATATTATTTGTTGATTGGACTTCAGTGTGTTTTGTGATGAACAATTCCCATTTGGCTTCAAACAAAAGAAATTTACATTTTGTTAATAACTCGCTGATATTTTGTTGATTTCAAGATCATGCTTTGTACATAAGTCCATTCCAGTTAATAGACTATTCTGAGTGTGCCTTAGTTCCGGTTTATCAACACAGCCAGACATTATTTCATAAATCGTTTCAGACACATTGAAGTGGTTGCTGTTTAGGTCAACTGAAGTGTTAAATGTGAATTAAATTGATGAGGATGGTTGGTACCAGTATGACATTTGCAATAAATGATATTTTCCTCAATTATTGGCCTTAGTATTCGCTTCAGTAAACCATCATGGTTTCAAAATTTATGTCTGTCATAAAATGTTTGTTAACTAGGGTGGTATCAGCTGCTTTAACAACAACAATATTCATCGCAATATCATGCACCACACGTGTAGCAAAAGATGGAATTCTCTTTGTTCATGGTTATCATTTATACTCGACAAAGTTATGCAATTTTTGTCAAATTTTCTGAAAGGACCCATGGTATGAGATTCTGACTACCCTTGCGGTGGAAGTAACAAACATCCCACACCAGAATGCAAATAATATAGTAAAGAAGCTGAGGGTTCAGTTCCAAATGGTGACAGTAGCTTGCACTGATAAGACATTTCCTTGAAACAAGAGTATTATAAGTCAAAAAACAACATGGTGTTTAAGTACAAGTCACAATCCAAGCTGAGGGAATTTTGAAAACGTAATCGGTTGTAATACTCATGTTCATCGAGTTTTTCTACAATTCGTCGTTTCCTACCAGATCTTAGCATAATCCTGCCAGGGTTGACATTCAGTGGGTTGCAACCATTCAATGTCAATACTGGCAAGATTCTACCAGGATTTAGCAGTGAATGATGAATTATAGAAAAACTTTAAGTGGAAGGTTAACAGTACAATTTTGTACATTTTCAGACAGGGATGAAGAGAATTTGGGCAGTATTACGATTAGAATTGTGCTTAGCGACAACTCTAGAATTTCATTCGATACAAAAGTATATTTTCTGAATTGAATTGTCCCTGTGCATAAAAGAACTGAGTGGGAGTCGATGTTTCGGGAAAATAATTTGACATAAATTCTTCACCTTTTTTCCAGAAAAAAGTGCTAGCTCTTTTTTTCTGGAGATATATTTGTTTACTGGGTTCCAATTCTTTGAGACATTGAGGACGAATACTAAACTGAATGGTTATTTTACCTAGTAATCAGAAATGCAGTGTTTTTCTTTGGCCTTCTGTCCAAATATTGTAGCATGGAATAATATGTTTTGTATCGATTTTTAGATGTCCTCGACGGTATGAGTTGTATTTTTTAATGAAATAGGCACATTTCCCTGCGGTAATCTTTCTTGTCTGAACTGAAAAATTAAATGAATAGGACATTTTTTGAATTCAACCCAAATGACAACATTGCTATTTGAGCCTCCAACCAGACTGACCCAAATGAAATGTTCCTTTGCAGACATCAGTGTGTCCATCCACAGACAATGTTCATTTGACCCAAAAAACATGTGCAAACAATAACATGCAGCTTCACTACGACTGCTTCCACCACAGTCACGTGGTGGGAGAGTGTCCCGTACACAGCAAGTAACTATCTCATGTAACATCAAGTCCTCGTCTAACACAACACCAGCAGCAGGATCAGGTTTCATACCCAATAGGATTTTTCCTAATACGGAAAATGTAGCCATTCCACTCGGAATATTGTAACGCTTTATTCCTAAGAAATGGATTGGAGTTCATTCGTATACATTGCGGGGATTCTAGCCGCCTGTGTGGTTCTGATTAATGCAAATCCAGTACCTCAGAGGGTGAGTAGAATATATCAAGTTAAAAAAGCACCTTGACCAATACTGGAGTAGGTCTAATTTGATAGTGAAGTAAAGATTGTTCCCTTTGAGTGAAAGACGTAGATCTGTTCATTTTTGGTCGAATAGAATTTTACATTGAGCCAAGATGGTTTCTTTGTTTAGATGATATCAAAGTGATTTATATTTGTTCTTTCACAAAATGGTTTCTTTGTTTAGATGATACCAAAGTGATTCATATTTGTTCTTTCACACTATAGCTCATGTATTAATATGAAGACACCTAAATATCTCAATAAACTTTCCTTCAGTTGATTCTATCTGTAACAATTGAGAGAAAAATACTAAGAACAGAATATACGTAAAATATACGTATTTTGTTGAACCAAAATTCTAATGACAGATATTGAGCTACGAACTGCAAACAATGGACCAGCATAGAAATTAGCTTGGAATTGGCCGTACAATTTGCTGGGTAATTCTCAGTAATTTAACAGTGGGCATGACTAACACAATCACAAAACCATATCAGATAACATGCTGGCGGATTTGGCGAAAAGTAATGAATATTACTTCTGTCACGAATAAATTTGAAAATTAAATGTAAATGTAGTTAAATTTAGAAAAGGGAACGCAGGCTTCGAGACTGCCAGCAGTGAAATTTCACTTGGGGCTTTAAATGGTTCAACACTCATACTTCACTTATTTTACTTTTATTCTTCAAAATTGATTTTGCATTGACAATAAAGGATCATTTTGTTCTCTCTCGAGACTTGTCAATTTGGTAAAAACATAGTACGTAAAAAGTCATGCACGCACCGAATCTTCGGCTTCAGTCAAGTAGACCATGTCTTATCTTCAACCTTCAGTAAACTAAGTTTCTCCTTCAAACGTGATCAGCTTCTTGAGACTCATTGAGAGGTTTGAATGTTCTGCCACGAGTAGAGTGCTGCAACAAATCTTTACCTTCTTATGCGGTTGAGAATTGGATATGGTTGGTGCCCAGGCAGAAAACTGTTATTCTGGAGTTTTCTGTGTATTTCCCCCCGTGAACGGAATTATGGATTGCAGAGTGACGTGATCCCTCTCACATGTAAATTTGTAATGGAGGATTATTTTTAGCCTCTACGATATCTTTAGTTTTCAGATGTGACGATTCTTAACTGAATTTAGGCACACAATTATTAAGATATATACACCAAATTATGCACACCCGTTTCAAGTGCACAGCTCATCATTTGTAGTCGGTTTTTCCAAATGCAAACAACATGTATTGTTGTGAATTAGATGAAAATGTCAGAAGCAATACAAATATGTATAATTGTGCATGAAACAAATGTATATGAAGATGGTGCATGTTGAAACAATAAAAATGACGATCCATAAAGCTTATTACCATGTTATATGCAGTTCATCTCAAGCTGCTACATTTAGTAATATTCGTGACGACGTTAGCTGGGGAATGGTAAAATAATGTATGTTGTTTATTATGCCAGTATTCTAATGATAGTTCAGGTTTCCACCTGTTTAAATTTATGTTTGAACAAATATTTCAACACGACCAAACAGTATATACTTCATTGATCAAAAAATTCAGGAAATAATTTAATTTTTCCACTTCGCTAATCTATGTATTATTTGGTCTCTAATTCAAGGAAGTGCTAATTTATACGGGTAAAGAAATCTGAAAAATCAATCAGTTCGGTTTGAAAGTCGTTTGCTTGTAGGAACGCCATCACAACATCAAGTTCTTATATAAATTGCATTTCTTTTGAACAGTTTGATATTGATCCATATATATCAAACCTAGATTGTTCAATGAGAACTGTGGGATAGACCAGGAAAAGTGATTTCGAGTTGAAACAAACCTGAACTCCGACCGTAAAAAAACAAGAAATATTTCAATCTGTATGGTCCAGAGAGTCATCGATGTGAACGTTGTTGATATTCGACGGCCAGCAGTCAACACCAAATTCGTGTTTACATCGAAACCGATATTATGTGCCTTGAAAATTATATGTTTCAAATACAGCGCACGTTTGCAACTGTCTAAACAGGTGATTATTGCCATAGTTGTGTGTCCATAAATATTGTGTCAACTGGTGTGTGACCACAACAATTCCTACTTTTCAACCAAAATTACCTCATTCTTTGAAAGAAAGACTTTCTTGTTTTTTGGACCAATACACCAAAGACAAATTTCATGATGGTAAGTGCTTCCATGTGACACCTACCCTTATCATCTCATATTTAGGTCAAATTTGTCTTTATGTCTACTGCAATCAATACTAAAAATGCATGACCTGTCTAGGACTGTGACAAATGATACTGAAGGGGAAATGTCTTATCCCGTGGGCCACTTCAAAGGCCCATAAACCTCCACTCTACTGGCTATCAATAACAACACTCCAAAAGCTGGCACGACCTGAGTAATGCTTCGCTTTGAAAAGAACTCAAAAGATTTATATTTGCTCGAGAGCATGGTCAATAACCAAATCTGCAAAGTCTCATTCTAAATTGCGGAGACAAGCATATCAGCAGGGCCAGTAAAATGGATTTTTCATAATTCAATGGAAACATCAGTTTGTTGATGAGGATGAACATCCTCAGCCTAGTGTGCAGAAAGCCATTTTTGGTCAAAATTTGCATTAAAAGAAGAAAGCAATAGATAGGTTTTCAGAGGATGGATGTCTGATGTCTTGCACTGGCCACCTTTCTACTGGTTCGTTTTTCACCCATTTATATAGCACATCTGTGATTTCAGAAATACTATAGTCGTCTTCTTTACCTCTATTCACGTAAGAGGGAAGGTAATGCTTGAAGTTTTTCTGTACATCTGTCCATCCCTTGATGCATAAGGACAGGGCTCCCTGAAGGACTAGGCCAGGAAGAACCAGTCAGGAAGGAGGCTCAGGCCCCTCCAGGAAGGACCTAGCAGGAAGAGGGCCGCCACCCTATCCAGCCCCTGATCCCAGTTCCAACACTCACTTCCAGGAAGGACCTACCACGAGGAGGACCTCCAGCCTTATCCCTCCCCCAGCAAGAGAAAGAATATTGAGGGGGGGGAGAGGCTTTCTTTTTCACTTGGCGTTTACATTCTAGTTACATCATTTAAAAACATTAGTGCGCAGTAAATCCCATTATTCGGAGATCTCTTTGTCATTGATAAACTAGTCAGTAAAATAGTGGGTATCTATTCATTGCATGAATAAATGGATCGCGCTGTGAGGGTCCACGACTTCAGATCAGAATATCTTAATAAAAGATAATAATACAGCCTTGTCTTCTTGATGCAAACGTACGCACCACTGTAAATATCAATATGAAAAACTAGTATCTTGCAGAAAGACCGCACATATGATACAGTATACACGAACAAATGTCCCCAATTTGTACATCAGTAATTAGCCAAAGCAGAAAGCTGTTAGATCTACTGATTAATCACACAGTAGTATGTGCATGGAACTAAACCAAATCATATCAATAGTGCCTTCAAACAAAAAATTACTCAATGAACCTCTCCGAACTTTTCTTTGTTTTTTCTTGTACAAATATATTTTGTGTCCATTTTCTACAGATTAAACGTGTAAAAAGAAGTGGGGAACATGAAAGTAACTTAAACCTTGGTAGTCTGGCTTTACTGAGAGTCAAACGTGATGAGATTCTAGCTCCAGCACTGAATCGAGTCAAGAGAGAAAGACGTGATATCTCAGATCAACTAGACGAAGCCTTAGAGAGAGTGAAGAGGAGTAAGCGTGATGTGTCAGAGCAGCCAGAACTGGTGAGAGTCAAACGTGGTGACATAGAACAACAGGATACAGAGTTAATTAGAGTAAGCAACGGTCATTTTAGAACTTTATTTAAAACAAAGTACAGATTTGAACCATTTGCACGCCAGAAATATTATCCAGAAAACAGATGACTCTTTTGACGTCTCAAATTTAGTAAGAAACTAATCCCGAAGGTATGATAACTTTATGTAGCTTGAAATTGTTCATTTGGTTCAAAGGAAAACAACCAGGCTCAGCTTACCACTACATGTACATGTGAAAATCGAGTTACTGTGATGGTCCGTAAAATTTTGGTTCTAACATGACTCTGGATGTTAAGATCTGTCCAGTCATGTAAACGCACTAGGTCAACCACTTTCTTCAGACATCGTCAATATGTTCTCATCTGTCTAAACAGACCACAATATAGAATGAGTTTTTACTATATATAAATCTGAATACAGTGTAGTACAAAGACTTCGGGAAGACTAATGATATTCACTAGGCATAATCAATTCAGATCAAACGAGAAGAAATCCCCCTGGAGAGATCAAAGACAGACAACGATAGAAGGGAAGAGAAAAGGTGAGGAAAGAAAAGCACAACTTTTTTTTCAATATACAATCAATATCAATTGATGCAATTATGAAGTGTTGCAAAAGGATAAGGATATGACAAAATTTAGCAGTCACTTAGTTGCGCTCCCTGACTCAGACTTTAAACGACAGTCATTAAATGACACAGGAAGTGCAGACGGACAGACAGACAGAGAGGAAAGCAGAACCTTACAACTTTTGTACGGCATATTTCTGGGTGTCACATGATAAAACCGATTATAATTTTTTTCTTTCTGCATTTTGCAAAAAAATTTCTGCCATCAAAAAAGACACCTAATCTTAAGCGTTAACCTTGGGAATGTGGGTTTCCTTGATTTCATAGGGTTTTTGACACAAAGAATATTTAGGTTTCACAGTGTCACGTATGCATTGCAGGTACAAGAGATTCAAAAGAGAAGCTCTGGAAAGCCAAGAGTTGAAAAGAGTTAAACGCAACAAACGAGACATAACCGAAGAGGAACTGAAAAAATTCAAGCGTAATAAGAGAGACACTGCTGAACAGGAACTGAAAAGATATAAGCGAGATAAGAGAGACGCAGCTGAAGAGGAACTGGAAAGATACAAGCGAGATAAGAGAGACGCAACTGAACAGGAACTGAAAAGATTCAAACGTGAAAAGAGAGACGCAACTGAACAGGAACTCGAAAGATTTAAGAGAGAGAAGAGAGACGCAACTGAACAGGAACTGAACAGATTTAAGCGAGATAAAAGAGACACAGCTGAAGAGGAACTGAAAAGATTCAAGCGTAATAAGAGAGATGTTCATACTGAAAACAGCCAACCACTAATTTCGGGTTTGCAGAGACAATCAAAGAGAAATGTGGCCAAGAGAGATCACTTGCGATCGAAAGGTGAGTTTTATGATTAGGTAGAGGTATAAATTTGAACTCTTTTGATGCAACTTTCTTTATCAGTGGATCATATAGTAAATTTTTATGATGATCAAGCAGGATCAACATTCAGAGGTAAACAACAAAGATTTTTGCAGCAAAATTAACATCCACTGGGAATAAGCAAGCATTTTTTCCATCAGAATCAACATTCAGATGGAAAAATAAGCTCGACAGAAGAAAGTAAAACCAGGTCAAATGAGGCTCCCTGGACTGGGGCACAAAACTTGTGAAATCCCAAAGTCCCATTGAGGGGGGGGAGTCCTTGTTTTAGATCCAAAGTCTGAAACTGGTGAAATCCCAATGTTCCATATTTTTGGAGAGGGAGCAGGCAACTCATTTCTGATACAGAGTAAAAAAGTGGTGAAATCCCAAAGTCCAAAATTTTGGGGATGGGCATATATCTCCAAAATTGAAGTCACATATTTGGGGGGGGGGTACTTTCAAGACCATATTATCATTTTAATTCCATCCAAAGTTGTTCCGGCCAAACATCAAACCCCCCCCAACGCACATTGTACACTGGGACCATAAAAACTCAAGTACACTTGAACTCATTGGCGTCTCTAGGAGGCGCAAGGGGCTGGCGCCCTCTCTCAGGGCCAAAATGTCTTCGTTTTCATGCAGTTTTTTTTTAAAAATTGGTCAAATAGTAGCTTGACGCCCCCTTAGGGATTGGCATCCCTCTAGGAAATCCTGAATCCGCCACTGTTCAACTTAAGATCCAGTTGCAGAAAAAGAGAAACGCGCTTTTTCCTGTAGATCCTCAATTAATTTTTATATAAGTTGATCGTGTGAACATATTCATTCATTCAGAAAAGAGAAGATTGACCGGTAAAAGGAGCCATGAACTGAGCCACGTTGTCAAGAGAGTCTTAGATGAGCACAGAAATCATCATCACCAGAAGAGAGGGAACAAGAATAGATCTAACTTCCTTCTGAGAGAGAAAAAAGATGAACACAGATTCAGAAAAAGGCTGACTGATCAAAGAATGAAGAGAAGTCTGGAAGAGTTGAAGAGATTAAGAAGGAAAATAAATATGAAGTTACGTCAAAATAAGCAGTAAACAAAACATTTTGCATTTAGCTTGATAATCGGCCTATCAAGAGTTCTGTGCATTGGACATCGCTTTCTTTTTATTCATGTCCGGTGTTGATTTCATAATTACATATTATTACACTATTATTTCAGTTTTGCAGCTTTTATCATGTTGCACAGAACATTTCCGCAATAAATCAAAGTTTCTTGTAAAGTACAAAATATCACTGCTTGCAACCGATGTTTGGTCTCACGATCGTTGGGGTGTGGGGATAAGAAGCTGCATTATTAGATCTAATTAACTTGCACTCATTCTTTGTAAATATTTGCCAACTGCATTTTAATGTTACTTGTAATTTATTTCTCTGGGGTGAACAGAGATTCTACCTGTTAAATTTTAGAAATTGTTTGTCAATTTTTTTCCAAAATCTTCAATTTTGGATCAATGTTTATGAATATATATGCCAATCAACGGGCTAAGGAAAAAGCAAATGTTTTTCCATCTTTTCTTGCCATTTTAACATGATGTATTTTAGATTGATTATGCATGTTTGTTAAACTTTATTTCACTACCGCATTTGTGATCCAAATTAAAACATAAAAAGATACACTTAAAATGATTTCTCAGATGTTTGATGTATGTATGAATTTAAACCGAAGATCAATGTTGTGGAAATATGAACAAGATCTCCATAGCGGTGTTACAATATGATTTAAAATTAACGTTTTCGTTTTTTTTAGATTTGATGGTTTGATCGTACATGTATATATTCTATATTAATGGTTTCTTGTGAAAGGTTTTTAATTGTTACAAAACTTAAATAACTTTCACTTTTGAATTAAATGAAAACTCTTTGTAAGTTTATTTCCGAGTTTCTGTGGATGGAATTTAAAATCTACTTTATGACAAAATTAATAAATGATTTTCTTTCCTATTGGCTTTCTTTTTTTCTGTTTCCCGAACCTAAATAATAAGTAATTCTGCAGCATTCCTGTGTGATGTATTATCACCTGTTCCGAGTTGTTCGACTTTTGCATTTTTGCAATATTGGAAAAAATGCGGCTCAGAACTACAATCTCTAATTCAAAGTCCAATATCTGACGTTTACGCTATTAGAAGTTTTGCCACTTTTGTCTGTTCACTAATCTGCAATTAAGTCCCTTAAAGGACCAAAGCTCAAATGTAGTCCTTATTGAAATACGGATATTAGATTTGAAACGGCCTGTTTTTTGTGCTTATCGCTATTCTATTTTTAGTTGCATTGTTTATCGCAACCGATATCAAATGTTTTGCAACTTTTTTTGCAACTTCTGATATTTATTTACGAATACATACATTCATTTCACATGACGATTTATTAGATTTGATAAACAGGTCTATATTCGTGAAATTAACTGTTAAAACCTAATCTTAGATCAGTGTGTGTGTACATTCAATACAGAAAAAAATTAATGAACATTTAGTCAATCAAGCTAGAATGTCTTAGTTTAATTACGTCTTGAATATCCGTGCAAAGCAATCAAAGGCATTTTAGTTTTTACTCTTTCAAACTTGTTGTGCGACAATATATTCGGGATAGATCTAACTAAACCCAATCAGTCTAGATGAACACCTCAACACCTTAAAATTAATTTGTACCCTATCAGAAGTAGGTGAGACCATCTGCGGATGGGTTGGTGCTGTCTGGGCTTCCGCCCTCCGTACCATGGCCTGCTTGTCCTCCATAACTACCTGCACCGAATTGAAACGTGGATGGGACGGCACCATACGCAGAATATGCACTTGCTGTCTGGTACGTGTTGCCACCGCTACTAGCGGTATATGCGTTGTAACTACCACCAAACGAAGAGCCACCGAAAATACTTTCCCTATATTTCTCCATCACAAGCTGCAAATGTTAAACGAAAGAGTTATATAGTTATATGCTGTAACCATTCCAGAAGTATGGTGATGGATTGTTTGCAATACCATAGATTACAAATAAATGGAAGCCCGAATTCGTTAGAAATTGCAAATTGAATAAATTATATTCTGTTGAAAGGTTTAATTCTGAAATTACACAATGAACACTCACAAATCCAACATCTACTCCTGTCCTTGCAGCTTTTGCCTGAGCCTCTGTGTACACCACACAATCTTTGTTGGCCTGTGGTTTTTGTGCGAAAGTCCCTGCACAAAATTCATGGTAATCGTTTTACGAATGATATGATATTTGAGCGGTGGAACTTAAATATTTTTACAGAACAAGTTCAAAACTGAAAAGAAGTTGATACAAACCTAATCCTCCCAAATTATAAACGCTTCCCGCACCATACACACCATACAGGGAATCGTCAGCGTTTTGCCCCGTCATATTACAGTATAGGTTGTATGATGAGGTAACATCATAATCCGTATTGTAATCCGGAAACAAAGGATTGGTCATTTTTCTTTGTGGACATGCATTGCTTGCAAACTTCAAGAGTTAAAAAAGAAGAAAAGTACTTTATTTTAGAAACTTCATTTTTAAGATATTAGATCTACAATTTCAAGGCAATGATTATTTATGGTTTGCCAATAATTGTCATTAAAGCTACACGCCCCTGTGAAACACAATTTCGAGCACACAACTGATGTAAATTAACCGACACAGGGAAACAATTTCTGAAAGACACTAAAAAATATATTTAAAATATTCTAACCGTGGCAAAAACCATGTGCCATGTGCAAATAAACGGTAAGTCTGAATTATCTGAAGTCGTGCACTTATTATTATCTGAAAATTGAAAAAATATCGATACGCTAAATCCAATTTAGTCAATCGCAGTTAAATTTCAAGTTGCTTTCTTTATTTTCTGTTGTATTTCTGTTCACTATACATTTATGTAACTGTGGCTTAGTTACCAGTCTATCCACAGCGAACAACTGGGTCGTGAGCAGATCAAATTCAATGTGTCTGTGTATGTGTTTGTTTAAATGTATTATGTTTCATGACTTTATGGACTTACTTCCAAGATAACCAAAACTAGACTGTGAGGAATATGCTACACTTCGTAATTTCATCAATGTATTACTGTATCCCATTGTGGACGACGTTGCCGAACCGAATCCTCCACTTCCGAACAGACTGCCAGAGGGGTTCACATAGGGGTTCACAAACGAAGAAACACTTCCATATTGCCCAAAACTGGGCACGCTGGATTGACCATCATTGTCGCTGAACCTCAAGACATTCTGGCACTCCGCTGAATTTGAGCTCTGAATACAAATATAATGCATATATGGCAAAACTGACATTTACATATATCAATTTTGAATTCAATAAAAAATACCATCATCAATCTGCTTCTTATTTTTTTTGTAAAAATGCTTACGTATTTTGAGTACTTTGCATATAATTCTTGTTCTTTCAAAATATCACCTTTCATCAACATGTCCATGAACACCTGAAACGGTATGCGGATACATTTTAAGTGAGCTAATCGTTTAAAGGTACACAGTGCGATAAAAATTGAAAAATGACGTTGCGTCATTGAACGTTCGCAATTGCCGGCACGTATGACATCATGCATTCTGTGTAAACAAATTCCCACCATTGGCTGTAGCTTAAAGTAGGCCTACTTATCATAAAAGTGCCAAGGCATATTCCTCAAATCCTCTGTGCCCCCTCTTTCAATCATTAAGCTGACTAAATGAGCCAGCAATAAATAATCATAAATGCTCACTGGTCCCTGGTCTCTGGCCCAGGTCCTTTCCTGCAGGGGTACCCCCTGATGTCTGGTCCCAGGTCCTTTTCTAGGGGGTATCCCCTGGTCTCTGGTCTCAGGTCTTCTCCTGGGGCACCCCCTGTCCTACCCAGAAGGACCCCAGTAAGGTCCTAGGACAGGGAGTACCTCATAGACAGGACAGGGGGTACCCCCACTGGGCAGGAAAGGAGTACCCTTTAAGGTCTGTTTATACATAACGACACTGTCACCAACCCCTTTCCCGTCACTGTCAAGTTTTATCATTGTGCCAATGGTGACGGGCTGTCTGATGGGCAGAATGGGTATGGAACCCATTTAGCCTGTCACTATTAACACAATGTTAACTTGATGGTGATGGGAACAGGGTTGGTGACGGTGTTGTTACGTGTAAACAGCCCTTTACCCAAACCGGAGAGTGAATAATGCTACGGCGTGGGCTGTACGCCTATTTTGGTGAAATCTCCAAGATTCTCACAAGATTTGGGAATTTAAGGAACTCTGATTGGTCAAGACAGTGGTCACATG
>JBCAUG010225714.1:0-18880 GCA_038406175.1 Haplosyllis leylae | reverse complement strand
CAACTGTCTCTTTGTCTCCACTTTGCTACATGGCGGGCGGTATGCCTCTTGCGTTCACGCAGGAGGACTTTCTTTTTACCTTTTTCTTCAGAGAAACAAAACATATCGCATGTTATTTGTTTTAGGTGACACCATTCTTGTGCGGTCTTAATTTCTATCATTATAGCACCGGTGAAAAAAAACCAAAAAAACAACAAAACAAAACAAAGTACGATGCAAGGTTTGTTTACACAGTGCACTTTACTTGTATTGTTTTCTTCACATGTTCAGGTTCTTTCAGAGATAATACCAACCATATTTTCTTGCTGCACATGTTCTTGTTTCTGCAGCAATACAATTGAACTATCTTGGTCCAGATTTATCTGTAATGAACAACACTTGTGAATAACTTTAAATTCGTCTCTTTCACAGGCACTGGTGGGAGTAAATCCTTGCCGAGTACACCTAGGGAACACGAAGCACAAATTACTGCTCAGATTAGGTCAGCTGGAAATAAAGAAGTAATGAACGGGCAGACAAGGCCTGTTGGTAATTCAAGTTAATCTTTTTAAAGGATTTGTTCAGGATAAACTATGATCGTACTCGTTGACAGTGAATCCACGGCCGTGGGTTACATAGCAGCATAAGGGGAAAAGGGAGCTCCCACGGCCGTAGATTCACCGTCAACGAGTACGATCTATGATATTTTTCTCATGATTTTTTTTTTTTGCATCTATGATGTCTAAGGTGATATCGGTTTCTGTTTATATTTCTTATATTTCTAAAAATTAAGTTTGGCGATATTTTCCTTGTAGGTGTACGAGTAAAACTTTTTGATGACGATATCAAAGATACAGATATCGATCCAAAGCCTCAAAAGAGTGTTCACTGGAGTTCAGAGGGAACACCTTCAGGTGATTTTCATTTTGACAGACTTCCAATCTAAAAGATTATGGAATTAGCGCGACTATCCAAATTGCAGGAACTTCTTATTGTGGCTGTTTTAATAATATTGTTTTATGCTTGTTCATAGACTTTCTTGAATTTTGGTTAAGCATACATAGGCATCCGGTTAGGAGACAGTCCTACCCAATTTTGGAATGTCGAAAACGACACCATAAAAAACGTGTCGAATGACAAAGGCAACATGGCATTGATGAACACTGAGTACTCTTCAAGAGATGACTTTGACGCAAGGATAGCAACAACAGTGGCTACTCAGGGATCTAATGTGCAAGCTGCATTAATGTCAATGTCGGTTGGCGACAATTTGCCTCGGACTGGAAATCATAGTTTATCGACAACATCAGATCAGCAAATGTCTCAAATGAGATTGATTTCTTCAGTGACAAATACAGAAGGCCTGCCATCACAAACTATAATTCAAGATAGATTACTGAGAGATGGACATTTTACATCCAGTCCCAAGTTGGACGGAAGTAGAACTGCTCATCGTGACAAACCCCACGACATTTCTCTCGTGTCATCCATCTCTGCTCCCTTCGAACTAAGACCAAAAGCTTACGATGATAGTGTACTAAGTGAACAGACCACCTTTGTCGGCGAGAACAATGGAGAAGATGTGGCCAATGGTATTGAAAATCGCAGATTACACCAAAGTGATGGTGCAGCGCAGTTGATAGGTTTGAGACAAAGTCAGCCCACAAATATGGCAAATCCTTCATTTGGTTCTGTCTTCCCTCTGTCTGAGACACAGGCTGGAGCTCCGGTACGTTCGTTTACTTTTAGACATCTGTTAGGAATATAACTGCATCCAAAAATACAGCAAAACTTGTTCTGTACGAACATCATGCTAATCGCTACATTCGTGGTCGTAAGTTTCAGTCAGTCTTAAGTAAGAGACGTAAATGACGGCTTCCACTGTGCAGATTTCAATTCTAAAGAGGTAAATTGTATTTGTAGCGTTCCCTACAAAGTTTTAATGTATAATATTTTATAATAATTACATTACAGGACGTGGAACTGCGACATGTTATGCAACCAATAAGGAATGACAAGGACAAATTTGAGCCAGAGACAAATCACACTGGAGAATTCCACCCACTCTTGGATGATACAATGGTAAGCACATCTTCCACGAAGGAGAGAAGCTCTGTTCCGGTGTTCTCGACGCGAACTGCGATTATGACGTCGGCACAATCTGCAACATTTCCTGATTCACACCCCCATGGTAAATGGGTGGACAATGCATTGCCAGCTCAGACAAATCAAGTAAGTTGTCTGCTCAAATGAATGAATTCAAGAATTTGTGTTTTTCTCTGTCGAAGTGGAATTCGATGAGAATCTCAAAGACTGGATTGTCTCCGTCACGAGCATCAACCATCAACCGTCAACCGTACACAAAATGCTGCCAGTGGGTAGTCTGTGCAGTATTGTAGACTAAACAACTCCTCAATCCCCAGAACCCACGTAGTAAGGGGATATGGATTTTAATCAAAAGTATAGTTGACCTTTACTTATGTCATGCATATTTGTGGAATTGCTATTGGTGAGATCTACTAAACGTCTGGGTGACAGTAGAAACTATTTGATGAGAAATTCTGATGGAAGAGTCTGTTCAAGAAGGCTTTCTTTTTCAACAAACCATGTTATTATTCTTTTCCACTGGATAGTGTTATCACTGTTTAAGAGATCTTGCATTGTTGTATACCTGCATCTAGTATGAGTATGAACAAATGTCTGATAACATTTTATTCTTTTGTGCCAAATACCGGTATATGTGATACCAAGGACGACGATACTTTAGTAATACTTGTCGGGAAGTTGATGTGTGTGATTAATAGTTGTCATCTTTGAAATATTGCCATCTTTTTGTTTTGGTAGAATCTGCCAGACACTACAGGAGATTCGAATAATATTGCCATACAAAATCTTGAGCAAGTCCGTAGTCACCTGCACAACATGATAAATATGACAAAAGAAGCCCTTCCAGGTCTGTATTGTCTGAGTGAAAAAGTAGATTATTTCTACTTATTGATAATTTTTCAGTGGAATTTTGGATGTACATTTAACAAATTTTAATTTGTAGGCAAAGCAGCTTTTGACCAGACGGAGGAAGGACATGAATTGCTTGACGGGCTCATTGATGTGAAACAGGACGAATCGTTTTCAAGTGCAGGATCATTTCCGGTAATTGGGTATGAAGAGCTTATATATCATTTATTACGTGACTGGTTTATTTTCTGGGAGCAGACTGAGAAAACTTCTCAATCTGCTCATTTTATGTCTTCCGTCAAATCATGAACGAATGGATTAGAAAAGTTAGGGCAGTCTTCAAGATCGCATTTCAGGGGAAAATCTTTGTCAGACATTGAGAGTATACTAGGATTGAGTAGCGGAGGGATGCAGTTGACTACAAACTATCAAACTGGTTCGACAAACAGTTCGGCTTTGCTGTCTGAGTTACAACTCAACAAAGAACAGTTACAACGAGAAAGATTCAGAAGGAAGGTACTCTCGTTTTTATCCATCTTTATTTTATTAAACTACGCTACATATTATTGTTAATAATTTTTTTCGATCTGTGGGATCTATATTAATACTGAAATTAATACTTTTCAGCACTGTGAAAAACAAATCACGGAATTACAGTCAAAGGTAATCATACCAGTATTTTAAGATGTTATTTTCATTTGTCATTTAATTATAGAAAATTGTTGGGTTCAATACAAAATAAATAATCATACTTGCTACTGTTTTCAACAAGATACTGGAACTTCAACAACAACTTGCAGTTGCTGTCTCTACAGACCGCAAAAAAGAGACAATGATTGAGCATTTAGACAAGGTAAAAGTCAGTTTCTTCAAAGGCGTTCACATAATTGTGAATTAGAAAACTTCACGCCTTCTAGTTGCAATTATTTAATACCGCAAATGTGTTATTAGGCATTAGCGAAAGTTGTGGATGGATGGAAAAAGAAGGACGCAGAAAAAATTGAAGTAATTAAAAAACTGGAGAAAGACAACAGTGAAATCAACGGAAAATGTTTCCTACAAGCCGAGGTTTAGAATACGTTACTATTTAAACTTGTAAATGTCATTGCATATTTCGGTTGTCATTATGTGGACGATACCAAGGATCCTGGATGTAATGTATTTTAGGAATTACGAAATATGACGAGTGAAATAGATGACCTGAAAGAACGACTAACTTTGGAAATGAATCGGGCAAATCAAGCTGAAAAACACGCACACTTGCTGGTAAGTACTTTGATCGACTGTTTTCGTAATGCTGCAGTTAAAATACCAACGATAATGCTCTTGTTCGAGCCAAGGACCAAGAAATGTGTGTGACTGGAAATTTCAGTAGCTTGTAATGTGCATGTCTTTGCTTTCACTGAAAGGAATTTTCAATTTTGATAATTTTTTTCCAGATAAACGAACAGTCAAAAGAAAGAGAAGAGTCCAAAACCTTACTGGAACAGGAGAGCATACGGCTTAGTGAGATTGCGATGGACAGAAATGAAATCCAAGCAGCAAAGGAGACGCTTCTCGCTAATTTCAACGACTTGCAACAAACTTATGAAAATGTTAGTAGGTTTTGCAGAGCATATTCTTTCTGACGTACGTTAAATTTGTCCGTTCCGTGTGCTCAATCTCCATATTTAATAAATAGGACAAGGAAAATTGGGAAGAAAAGGAGAGGGATTACTTGCAGAAAATTGATGAAATAACAGATAATCATCTAAAATGCATGGACCAAGAAAGGGTGAGATAAGTTCAAGTATTCCTGAGCATTACATCCCATTTTAATCAATTTTTATTCTCGGTTTATTGACATGTAAGCAAAATCAGAAGCCAGAGAATTTTGTAGTTCTTGGGCGACATCACGTTTACCAGCAAATACTCTCTTCACTAGATAAAATTAGAGAAGCAAGACGAGTTATTAACTGATACACAGCAAGTACTCGCTGCTGCTCAGACAGAGGTGCAGAACCTCAAGATGCAACTTGATAATGTTACAAGAGAAAAGGTAAGCTACTTGTAACATTTTACTCTCAAATGAAGGCTAAATATTTCTATTGTCGCCGTGTTTCACAAGACATGGAACGAAGTCATTTAAATTACAGGAAAGCCTGAAGGTTGAGATGGGACTACTAGAAGCTAGGTTGGAGAATAGTAAAAGAAAATTGGAGTCCGACCTTAGATCAGATTTTGAAAGACAGGTAAGTTTGTGATATTGTTAAAATCTTTTCTGCTCCAAATTTAATTAGCTGTGTCGGATATGTGTGAATGGCTTATGTTGTCCAGATGACTGAAAGACTCGAAGAGGCGCACAATCGTCAAATGTCTAGCGAGGAGGAACTTCGTGAACGGCATCGCAGACAAATGTTTGAACTAAATCAACGGCATTCTTCTGAGATGGAGGAACAACTCCAGCAGTACCAAGAAGATATCCGACGCAAAGAAGAGAAAATTACACAACAAGCCGTTAGTTTCGAAGAAAGGTAGTCTTTACGCTTATTCGAACAAATTTCAGCAGTGCCAAGTAGAGTAAAACTGAAATGGTATGTATCATTAAGTTCACATTGTTTCCCTTCCAGATTTACAGAAATGAAAATTGAAATGGATACCATGAAAGCATATGTGAGAAAATTGGAGAGCCAAAGGTATTTTTGTAACAGAGTGAAAGTTGTTGGGTTGTAAATTTTGATGACAAGAAATGAAAAAGAAAACGTTAAAATTTCGCGTAACATCGCATTTCGTAATTCTAGGTTGGAAATGACGAACAAGCTGCAGTCCATGATGCAGTCGCACTGTAATGAAGCTTTAAGGTTGTTACAGATTGGATCATCCAACAGTAGCGCAGTTACCACGCCTATCAATGTTGGGCAGGTTAGTAAACCATAGTTGTTGACAACTTGCCAGTAGAAATGCTGTTGCAATGCAGTTTCTTAGGAATTGAAAGCACTGAGATTCCGTATTTGGGATCTTGCTAGGAATCCATTTTTTGTTGATGCAATGTTGGTAAATAGAGGATGTTGAACCAATTTCTTGGTGCGTGTGAGAGAACAATCTTGATCACTTGGGATACACAGTTGAATCTTTCTGCAAAAATGTTCAAAATCAGTTGAAATTTACATTGTTATTTATGGTTATTTTTCCATATAGAATGAGGAAAGAACTATTTATTCCATGAGTCCATCCAGGGGGCGTACTACCACAGTAACAAATTCAACCAGCAGGTAAGCTTTCATATAATTTATTTAGGCAATAACATGTTCCTATAATAACAATATTTACACCTTTGTTTTGAGGAATACACAATAGTTCCTGGAATGAGATAGTAAACTCAGATCACAGTCACCTTCACCGCGGATATTTAAGCACATAGTTCTCCTAATTTGGCAAGATATATTTCATGAATAAATACGCAAAATATGTACATTATCTAACAACCAGCTAAAAAATCTGGAACGGAAATAACTTGAAAACAATAGTTTCAGATGAGACAGTGTTCTAATAATCATAAGTGCATTGGGTAAATTACTGTTACAAAAAATATAAGTTACACGCCATTCTGATGTCGTACATGTGTTGAAAAGATGAGAGCAAAAAAGGTGATTTATTGTCGTACATGTCAAGTACTGTGATGTGAAGTCTGCTTAATTTTATGACAACACAAATATGCGCGTGGACACGTTTAATTGCACGTATGAGAATGTTAGCGATAGTAGCTGTAGACTTTGACTTCCCCATTACCTTGTAGAACCAATAATTCTCCTTTATCATTAACAACAACATCCATAGGACACAATAAACTGTTCTCACCAACTACCACAGCCAGAAATTCACCGTGTGCTGAGAACATTTGAACTCTGTTGTTGGCACTGTCAGCTACGAGTATATTGCCATATTGATCTGTGCATGTACCTGCAGGGTGGAAGAACTGACCGATGCCCGCGCCTTTTTCCCCAAATTCACAGATCACAAATCCATTTGGTGTAAAGATTTTAACGCAGTGTTCTTCATAATCACTGACAATTATGTTGTCATCTTTGTCCATTGAAATGTTCCATGCGTTTCGAAAAGCAGGTGCGTGAATTCCTCCTACGATACAGTTAAGCGCTCTGTGGTCAGCTCGCGCATACATGTAGATACAAGCTTGACGTTCACCCATGTCTGTCACCACAATATCTCCATTTCTGTTGACTGCAATATCATAAGGACAAAACAGATTCGAGTCCAAGTCACGCATGTACTCTCCTGTACCATCAAATAGTTTCACATTATGTTTACAGGCAACCGCATAAGTTCCATCGTAGAGACTAGCTGCTTTTGTGGGATTTTGTAGGGGAAGTGTATTCAGCAACAGTTTGACATGGCCATCGTTATCAAAGATTTGTACCATATCAGTTCCAATGTCTGTGACAATTATCCTGCCGTCCGTTGTGAGGGATAAACCGCTGGCCGAGTGACAGGTGAACCGATTGCTATGCCCCCGGCGCGTGTCAAATTGTCGTAAAATTTTTCCCGTTTTGATTGCCCTGATGGGTTGAGCATTAGCTTCAGTCAGGCTCCATGACAGATTACCATACATGTCCTGAGTAATGCTACTGCCGGTGCCTAAGATCAGATTGACTCTTCTATCGAGTTGAGGTAAACTATTCTGATTAATATTCTCAATACATTCAATGGTATCCAGACTCTCCTTGAGTCTGTAACCTTCCGTCAGATCATTAATGAGTTGTTGACTGTCTGTGCAAATTTTATTCATCATGTTTATTTGCGTTTCTAAAGTCTGGATAATATTTGCAACGTACGTTTGTTCGTCTTGTAGAATTGTGTCCATCTGGAGCGTAGTTTTGTCGTACCATCGATCAACAAGTTTGTGCAAAAAGTCCCGCCTTGAATTGATCTCATTCTTGATAAATTCACCTTGTTCTTGTAGTTGTGTGTTATAGTCGCAGAGTTGACTTTTAGTTTTAACAGCATCACTCAGCATGCTTTGTGTTGTTGATATCAGTGTCTGCAACTTTGTTTTTCGTTGCACTCTGACACTGCTTGAAGTGGTCAACTTGTGGTCCTGATGGTTTCTCGTCTTGCAGTCCATACAACACATCTCTTCGCAGAATTCACAGTATAACTGGGAATTAACGTCTGAATGATTAGAACATGACGAATGTTCCTGATTATTATTTTCGACATCAGCTATCTCCTCGCTGAGGGATTTAGGCCTACTTTCGGCCCATGACTTTGCTGAAGAAGTGCGGTGCATTGATAGCATTGACCTGGTCTGCTCTGGTCCCAAGAAGCTGGTGTCATGATCCTCTTCATCATACGACAGGTCATCGAGCCCTAAACTACTTGGTCCTAGAGCTGAATCTATAGACACGTTGTCACTGAAGCAGCCACTGTCCACATTCCCTCGTGTTCTTCTATGTATACTCGAGTGGTCACAGTGAGGATCATCTCTAATACTGAACTGTTCGACACCCGAATCCTCGTCGCTGATAAGACACTTCAATAGTCGAGTTGATGGATCAAGACAACAAAGCTTGTCTTCACTGTATGAGGAGACCACCACTACAGGTTCGTCAAGAAAACTGGCGTTCAGTGACGGATACTTGGGTACTCCTTTGAAATCTGAAGTGTGCAAATACTTGAGAATTAGAACATTTTGATCAGAAACATGGTTAGTATGAAGTATGGTCATGATACATTTCGAACATTATTAGATAAAAGATAATGCGATTTATGTACACACCTTATCAAACGAGGATCATAATGCATCATCAATATTTCGTAAGCGATAAGTCCATAATTGCTATTCGACTTACTATGTTTATATAATGATTGCGTTGGAAATACATATATCATTGCGAAATTTGAGGTTACGTTTTGTAAGTGCCTTTTGTGAAATCTCATGATCTGTATTATGTATGTGAAGGTACCTACCGTGACGCGGGGTTGAAGCGACTGAAGGTGAATGTAAATCAAACTCAAGTTCTTTCATCTCTAAAATTGGGCACCATTTTACGTCTTTTTCCATACTTGATCTGTAAAAAGTGAAAACTAAATATACATGCCAAATTCACCGATACAACATTCAAAGTATTTTTTTATGAAATGACTATTCAAGCCGTCGATGTAGAATTGGCATTACCAAGCACAAGTCGAGAGCTCAGCTATTATTTACTGTCTGGCAAACAGTGCAATTCATGGGCAGACCATCAGATTTGTCATCATTTAAGTTTTATCGCGTCAAGAAATGCTTCGAATTTCTTCAGAGGATAATTACAGAGCGTTCTAATAAATATTACGGTAACGAAAACTAGCACTACATGAACCAGTGCAGTCCTTAGAATGTGAAATGGCCATGTTACCAGTTTTAGCTGTCAATTTGTTTTCTCAACTTAATCAATTATGGAAGCTTCAGGTCCGTACGTGTGGATGCATGCATATTTATGCAATGGTCATCCTGTGCTTGCATTATTATGAACAATGAAATATCTTGGCTCATTTACCGATGAGCACATGAGTACGTGATAGTACTCAACTTTGGAAAAAGAAAAAAGCTGAATTCCATATTCTAGGTACTTGAAGGAAAAGAATTATATGAAGCTGACTTGTCGCTAATGTCAGAGAAGAATTGTCATAAAAAACTATCCAACAAATAAAGAAAGTGTTGAAATTTTAATGGTCTTGAATTTTGAGCGAATTGACTTTCATTGTGGGACATCCCTAAATGGATCTCCGTAGTCCACGGCGTCGTCGGCAACGAAGCACATAAGCGAGTGAGACCCATTGTAGGGCCAAGAACAGGCCCATAAAAGGACTATTGTCCAAATTTAGTTTTTTGGGAAAAAAAAAACATCGGGAAAAAAGAAGAATATCAATTAGTAAATATTTATCAAAAGCACACAGCAATAGAAGGGAATTTTTGCGAACTCCTTATGCTTACATGAAATTTCTCCCTGTTAACGAAACGGGTGTGGGTAACCTACATGTAAAATGACGAAATCTGAGTTGGTCTTCTTTTGTTGTATATTGACGAAGTTTGTTTTAAAATTTTGTAAATTAGTAGAAGATAAATATTCATCTTCAAATTGCTGCACAAATCTCCGTGACTTCACAGCAAAATTAGGCGCTAGAACGCACAATTTATATCTAGTGTGGGCGATGGCACATGGCAGAATACTCGAGAACTGTCGAGTAATCAGTTCTCAGTTGACATTATTAAAAGTAGTTGTAAATTAACTATAACTTTCCACTGTACACACCTTCGTTATTTTTGACGTAAGAGCTATTGTTGTTCATAACGTATTGTTGAGATTTAAAGGCAAGAACTTCTGAACTCACACTTCAGATATAAGTGAACTTTTGAGCGGTTGTCAAATTGTGTACACACATCGAGACCACTAGTTCGCGATGTACTGATTGTGTGAACTCTAAATTTTAGGCTGTGTACATACATTTTACTGCCTCTTATTTTACAACGCAATGTGATTTATGGGAATATTCTTTTGACATTGTTGTATAGGTTGAATCGCAGCACTTGCAAGATCCAAAATGTATATATTTTCGTTCAACTAGCGTCCATTCATTCATTCAAAAAGAAGTTCCTGCACCTTTCCATTAACCGAAGGAAATAAAACCCCAAACGACAAGAATTGACACTTTGTGAAAAGAAATACACCTACCGTTGAAGAAGTGGTATATGTTCCGAACTCTTGAAAACCGTCCTGATATATCAATTTTGTGTGAAAGCAAAGAGTAAAAATGATTAACTCTTTGACTAAAATGATCTTAATTTTCGGTCATTGTGTTTATATCCAAACGTCCCGTGTAATTGCACAGGTATACGTCATGTCATGACTACTTCTGATCAAGAAAACAATGGTTGTAAACTTTGATAATCTGACCTCACTGTTTGACAACTTCGGTAACGTATCACATGACATTCTGAAAAAAAAAACGTTTTTCCAGTAATCAATTCTGATATGTTGTTAATACCAGTGTTCAGCGCAAAAGAACAGCGCCTAAAACAACCATTGGTAATGCAAAAGATAAAAATCTCTGTTCTAAAATGGAGATTATTTAAAGATAGAAAACAATAAACAAATATTTATCAGTGACCTTGTAAATATTTGTTCTAAATTGCGGATACCTAGAGTATACAAACACAACTTTTGCCATAGCTTTGACAGAACATCTCTGCTTTAAGCCAGACGAGCACAACTAACGAGCGCTATTAAAACGTTTCTCAAATCGTTTGTCCGTCTGTGTCCATCGATCGGTAACACGCGGCTGCTTAGCCCCCCCTTAAGGGGATTGCACACTAACAAATTTTGTGTACAAATACACATAGATGATGTGTTTTTCATGAGGTTCGAATTTTATTCAACGAGAAACAGTAATTATATGTACATTCTACAGTGTATTGAAGCCAAAAATACATAAAATTTAGCTCTTCAGTTCGACAGATAGTTTGAAATGGAAAAGGTACTCGATTGCAAGACCACACATTATGGCCTTACTTAACACTATTAACAGTCAAGATTGAGTTTCATGTCAATGGGGAACGTCCTGATAAAGTCCCAGTCTCATGGCATTACTGGTTGCCTTGTGCTCGTTTATGTGCCTAAATTTTACAGATTTGCTCAGAATTTTCTTTGACATTTTTCACACACGAATTTCTGATTCCTCAATTTTTGTCAAATTAAATTATGACTGTTAGGAGAAAGTAAGTCATTGATTGTAATTATTGTAGTGTGTACAAAGTTGTATCGACAGCTTAAAAATCTGTTGCTTTGAGATGGTTGAAAGTTGTGAAAGTGGATGACATCAGGTACTTTGTGATTAATTTGATATCGATCGTCTTTCTAAACAATTTGACATTTGGGCGCGACACATTGGTCTTGTGATCAACTTGTTTTGTTGATTAAATCAGGGTCGAGTAGATTTAAATATTTACGTGATAATCGATGAGATAATCCAAAAAATCACATTGCAGGCTGAAATGTTGGCTTCTGACGTGACTGTTCGGAAAAGACTTGTTTGGCAGAATCAATCGAAAAAAATGGAGTTTAGTTAAATATTCTAACAAAATATGCAAGACACAGTACTATTACTTTTGATTTAGAGACCAGAACAACAAAATATGCAAGACACACTACTATTACTTTTAATTTAGAGACCAGAACAAACTTCAAAGTGTACACAATATAATGGCAAATATTTTAATCTCTTATGAAATCCATTAAAGTTTAATCGCCTTGACCCGTCACGGCCATCTACTTAAGGGATACTTTCTCGGCTGTTATGCAATTCATACAAAATATATACAAACCTTTAAAATATGAAAGTTAGTCCAACATGTCGCTTTTCATTGAATGCAATGAGACTTTCAAATCAATTTTTGAAATCCTAACGACTTGAACCACCTGCCGCTTTTGAGAAGTCCGAATTTTTTACGTTCTGTTTCTTCACCCAGTATTTTGCGCTCCTTGTGACACTGGCGTAGTAACGGTCATTTTGCGCGTGCAGACACCGTGAAACAGGTGCAGGTTTAATGCCATCAGTCAAATTCAGCGTATGTGCATTTTGTCTACGATTCTCGCGTCCCTCATTTGCTGATGTCTGGCAATTAAAATTTTACACTTTCCAGTGAATACTTAATCGTTACTGCTTTACTTTTGATGAAGTACCCGGTTGGATAGGTTAAGTTTTTGGTCCGGACCAAGAACAGACAATCAAATATTCTACAATATTTATAGTTAGTCCTTTTTACAAAGATGTGTTCATGTTAAGGTGCAAGCTGAGAGTGACCAGTTGGCGTCACATAGCTTTTGAGAGCAAGAATTTATTAAATGGATGAATGAACATGAGAAAAACAACTTATATAAACTGGAAATTTAACTATAAATGCGAATATTACAACATCTTTCACGTCATCTTCCTTTTCTTCGAAGAGAATTATCCAAGGAATTCCGTGAATTAAAAATATCTTGCGTGTTGTAAAAAATCAGTAATTTGTTTCAATTCATTGAAGTCCCACTGTACTACATACACATGTATCAATAGGATCAGACGGACAGTCGCTATTTGCCAGAAAGTCAACTAAATTCAGACATTGGTGCACTTCTTTGTGAGACCGGCGGTAACAAAATGAATGGGTCCCTGACATGTTTTGAACATTTGCATTTTTCCACTGTATCTTTAAATATTTATTTAGTTCTTCACCTACTAAATGAATCGACTGCAACGCTAGAATGTTTCAGTGCCAGTGAAATGATTTCAGACACCCCCCCCCCACCTACATACACCCGTCGGGGTGTACTGAGCTTTATTTCAAGAGCCCCTCCCCCCTTTAAATTTGTGAAAGATTATCGCATTATAGATATTGTGATATATTGCATTTCACAATGGTACTAGATGAACTTTTACAGGCGGGATTTGAACTTATACAAGTAAGATTTGAAAATTACAGGGAAGATTTGAAAGTTAGCACAGACATTTCCAGTTAAAACCATTAATATTTACAGGTAAGATTTGATAGTTACAGACACTGTCCTATTAAAGCCATTGATATTCAAATTGATATTTACAGACAAGTTCCTGTTAAAAAGTCACCTGTGACTTTCAAATGTGACCTGTAAAAGTTCATCTGCCACCTTTGCAAAATGCAATATCATATCATAATACCAATAATCCATCATAAAGGGGGCTGCTGAAATCAAGATCAGTATGTCCCAACAGGTGTACAAAAACAGGGGGTTTCTGAAGATGTTACATGAGTGAAACAATTTCAGAACTCCCACCCCCCCCTTTTGTACACCCTGTCAGGGTATCCAAAATCAGAAATACTGTTTTCATGAATCGCACACCCCCAGCATACTGAGTTTGATTTCAGCCCCCTTCCTAATTGATTTGGGCAACCCACCCTTAAAATTGTGGTGGATTATTGGTATTGTGATATGATACTGCATTTCCCACATAGTGATAGATGAACTTTTAACATTTTCCTATTAAAACTATTGATATTTAGAGACAACTTCATATTTACAGACTAATTCAAATCTACAGTTGAGTTTGAAGTCACTTGAAAAAAGAAGTCTTCTGTAAATTTAAAGTCATCTGTTAATATGAAGTTTTCTGTAAGAAAAAGTAGTCTGTAAATTGTAAATCTGTGACGGTAGTTTTCATTTGATTACCACAAATCAGTTTTGCAGCATTGAATACATGACTTTACAGTGGTCCTTCCATCACACAACAATAGAATTTAATTAGTAAATTAGTTGTGTGGCCTACAGATCAAAATTTTGGCAGATGATTCCAAGCCAATTTTAAAGGCCTTATTGTTGGCAATACCCCTGGAAAGTGGTTGAAAAATATTAACTTTTTATGGCACAGTATAACATTTTGTCATGTTCCCTTTGTATTTCTATTGTAAATAGTACTTTTAATGAAAGGGCCTTATCTCCTTAATTTGACTGACGACACATATAGAAAATTATTGATTTATATTCAGTACAAGGTAATTTATGATGACAAAAATTATTTCTGAAAAATATTAACTTCAATTCAAATGAAGCCATCTACCTTAACATGAGGTTATTTGTAAGAAAAAGTAGTCTGTAAATGTTACTGGTTTTAATAGGAAAATGTAAAAGTTCCTCTGCCACAATGTGGGGAATGTAGTATCATATCACAATACTGATAATCCATCACAATTTGCATCATGGGTTCATGAAATCATTGGGGGAAGGGTTGTGAAATCAGCATATTGAATTCGGAGCGCTCCCACCGCCCCTTCCTTCCGAGGCGGGCGAAATCAGAAAAGTAGTTTTCAGGTAACCCAGTTACCGTCATGTATATTTTCAAGTTTCCGTCAATCGGCACAGTGCGCTCTATTAAGTAAGATTTTAAGCTTCAACCGAAAAGTTCCAAAAATGTAATAAAGACTGCTAAATTGATGGCACCCAAACAGTCCCACGACATCTTTTGTTCTTTTTAAACCTTTCAACTGGATGATTCCAAAAACTCTGGAAAGCTACCCTCACAACTTTTATTCTTTGCTTTAATTGGGAGCGATGTGTATTTTTTTGGCAAATTTGTGATAAAAAATTAACTGTTCGGGCTTTTAACTTGACACGATGAAAGGTTATTGCTAGTTCGTTAGAGTCAGCTTATCAGTTTGTCCATTATCTCTTTGTAAAACTAAGATCTGACGATTTTTTTGCAGTCATGCTGGTATGACCGGATCATCAGTCGGGCTACAGACACGCACCGTGAAAGATAATGTTCCTGCAGGTAAGGTTGCCGTCTTTTTTATCCCGCTCCCCCCTCCCAAAAAAAACTGGCATATTTACAGAAATTGTTTAAGTGTATTTCTAAGTGACCTTCTCACTGAGGCTTGTTGGCGAAAGGATTTCACCGTCTATGGTCTCTAAAAGAGCGGAGGCACCTATCTCCTCACTGTGGGTGGTGTGCTTTGGTATGGTTGGTTGGTTGGTTGTAAACGTTACAAATTATTTCCAGTTTTCAAAATTCCATCAGATTTCAAAAATTCGAAAACCAAAATGTGTTTCAGATTATTCAAAGCAACTTGATTTTTTTTTCAAGTGTATATTGTAACCGTCAGGGCTAGGGGTTTCCCGGATAGACAAGGTTTCTGTGACCGAAATTATGGGAGACAGTTATCATTGTGCAATCTGATTGGATGGAACCAGTTCCGTCACCGAAACTAGCAGGCTCGGTGTTTTGTGCAAAGCATTGTTAACGATTGTCTTTTTGTAGGCCTAAAATAAATGTCACACATTGGCCTCAATAACGTGGAACGAATGAACCCGAATTTTATATATTTCAATGAACAAATTCATTTCATGATTCAGCAAATGAACACCCTCCTACAACAATAAGTTGGGACTTATTTTTTGGCTAACTTTAGAATTATTCGTTCTTTCAGATCAGGAGGTGCAGCAACAGATGGTCGTAAATAGAAAACAACATTATCAGGGTAGCAATCATCTCACAGAATGTGAAGTCTCCAAACAGATTCACTCTTCATTACGGAACTCTGATTTCGAAGGTACTTCGCAGTACCGTGAAGAGTTGGGGAATGTGCTTGATACACCTCAAGCCAACAAAAGTGTGCATCCAGAAAACTGGATAGGATTGGAGCACACGTCTCAAATGCAACCGTTTAAATCGACAAATGCAGTACAATTCCATCAGAACCAAGCACCCAATCAGCAATGTCATCAGCAACTCCCCACTTGCAGTATGCCGACTTCTTTCGGAATGCCAAATGATATCCACCAATTCCAGGACACAATTTTAGTTCCAAATTTTCTGGAGACTCTTACAACTGAGAATGAAGAAAAACATTGTCAGCATCGTTTTCGATTACTGCACGAAGGTAATATTGAGAAGTACAGTGACCGGGACGATTTTAATCAGCTTTCGTATGACAGTACTATGGATGTTACAAGTAAGTGACTAATTCAGACAGTCAGTGAATAGGCGTCTGGCACAGACTATGAAAATTTAGAGCGACGTTGTTAAAAAAGAGTTTCGTATCTGCAGATGGAGAGGAGCCCGCTCATGCTGAAAACCACGATATTTTGTTTTCGAGAGGACAGATGAACTGTGAATCGTTAGATTTGCAACTCGGTACAGGGTCACTGCAAGATGGAGATCATGACAGCAATGGATATCAGTCTGCCCGCTCACAAAATAGGTACCATACATCAGTCGAGTTTTTGCAATTATTACCCCCTCGTACGAAGTATGAGGGAAGGTAATGTTTTCACTTTGTTTGTCGGGGGGGGGGGTAGCCTGGTCTCTGGTCCCAGTTCCTTTCCCCAGGGGGCAGGTGTACCCTGCTCACTGGCCCCTAGTCAGGACCAGCACATGGGTCCCCCCCCCGGCCAGGGCCAGGATATCGGTACCCCCTGCCCCCTCCTCCCCCTGGCCAGGACCGGCACAGGGGTACCCAGCTCCCCTCCCCCCACCCCCGGACTGAGTACCCCCCCTCCCCCGTCGGGGTGTACTGAGCTTTATTTCAAGAGGCCCCCTCCTTTAAATTTGTGATAAATTATCGCATTGGATATATTGTGATATGATATACCGTATTGCATTTCACAATGGTACTAGATGAACTTTTACAGGCGGGATTTGAACTTATACAGCCAAGATTTGAAAGTTTCAGGCAATATTTGAAAGTTAGCAGAGACATTTCCAATTAAAACCATTAATATTTACTGGTAAGATTTGATAGTTACAGACACTGTCCTATTAAAATCATTGACATTTACAGACAACTTTTCAAATTGATATTTACAGACAAGTTCCTGTTAAAAAGTCACCTGTGACTTTCAAATCTCACTTGTAAAAGTTCATCTGCCACCATTGCAAAACTCAACATCATATCACAATACCAATAATCCATCACAAAGGCTGCTGCTGAAATCAAGATCAGTATGCCCCAACAGGTGTACAAAAACAGGGGGTTTCTAAAAATGTTACACCAGCGAAACAATTTCAGAATTACCCCCCCCCCCTTTGTACACCCTGTCAGGGTATCCAAAATCAGAAATACAGGTGCCATGAATCCCGCTCCCGGACACAACACGCTATAGACAGGATACGCCGCGGGTTGTGCGCCTCTTGCGGTCACGCAGGAGGACTTTCTTGTTATAATATTCTTTCGGAAAAAAATATTGTGTGCGAAATCATCATTCGATACTCAGCAAACCGGTTACTTTAATTTGACTTTTCCATTCGCCATTTACCGTAAAACACTGGGGTTTTCGGGTGATTTCCAAATGATTTCGAACGTTTGAAAATCAAACAATGAAAGAATTCCACTTGCTGGCTCGTATGGCCTGTTACAGCTCTGGTGTACCCACCGAAGGTACATGTAAACATTGTATCAGAAGCATGGCTAATTATAATAATATGTACAAAAACTGCTGATATTGTAATTGTAGGGATTGTAATTTTTTTTAAAAAAAAGTAATTTCTTTTTGCAAAATGATGGCTTTGTGTTGGGGAAATGCAATGAACCAAAAGTGGTAATAAAACTACATTTAAACTGTTTACACGTTTATGAGACTGAACGTTATTTTCTAGTTCAAATAGTTCGGATTGCAAGACCGTCACTGAAAAAGTTCTGGTCCACGAAGAAAGACAGACAGAGCTGCAGCACTATATCAAGATGGTATGTAAAATATGTTAAACTGTTAGGAAAGTGATGTATTCAGAAACAAATTGTCATCAGGTATAAACTGTCCCTCTAAGAAATATTGGGGGAAGAGATCGTAATATAAATTAAGGGTTTATGGCAGGGTTAAATACTGGCAATCCCATTATGCTATTTTAAACTCGTCAGGTGATAAAAGTTTTTTGGCAACTAAAGTTTCATACTTTTGCATGTGCAGTTGTTACAAAAGTCTCCAAGTAGTCCGGAACGTCAGCAAGAAGTTCCAACGAACACTCCAGCTGACCAGGCTCATCCCGTGCAGGACAAAGGATACATTGAGCCGTCAGTTTACCCAGAGACCAACACAGGTAGTACAAAAATATTTAATCCTAAACATCAATACTAGAGTATGACAGTAGTCAGCTTGAAGTAATGATAATATTTATGAATTGTTGAAATCGTGGACATTGAGATGAGAACGTAATGGCATCAACATTGTGAGTTGTTAAAGTTTCGGAACAAAATTATAAACATACAGAAGGAATAGCGAAATTCGAACAGGGAAGAGAATATTTCATGATTATTTGGTGGTGATTGCCACAGTTATAAATACACCATAGACGTACATGTGAACTATGCCCACAGAGGAGGCCTGTAACACTCTGTTGTGTTCTATTTACAAAACTGAAGCCACATGCAGGACCTCTTGGCAATGCACCAAGAGGCAAAAAG
>JBCAUG010225603.1:0-18881 GCA_038406175.1 Haplosyllis leylae | reverse complement strand
TGGCCAAATAATAGGTTGGCGCACCCCCCTCTGGAGTTGGCGCCCCCCCTCTGGGAAATCCTGGATCCGCCGCTGGAACGTGTGAGAAAATAATCAACATCCATTTCTATTTTGTAGCAGTGCATACCAGTGGCGGATCGCGGGGGGGGGGAGGACGCCAACCTATTATTTGACCAATTTTCCCCAAAAACTGCATGAAAATGAAGAAATGTTGAGCCGGGGGGGCGCGTCCCTCGCGCCCCTTAGATCCGCCAATGCATACATATGAATATTGAATTGATGGCAAATATTTAAGAAGCGGCCTTGGAACCACACCACTGGCGACACCTGGCGATTCCTGAAAAGAAGTCTTACCTTATCTAAATGTCTGTGATCCCGTTTCATATCGATATGAGGATAATGGGTCTTTACGGCCACAACTGATCCGTCTATTCTTCCTTCACCTTTGAATCCTCCCCTCTCTAACGATCTATCACGATATACAGCGCCTGTGTAGATCCCTACAAAAATGTAAACCTTTTTGAAGGATTGGTACTTTCGCTTGAGGCAAATTAGGTCCCATTAGGTGCCATACTGACCTCTCTTCAGTTAACAGGTGTCGCACCAGTGGTGAATCTGAGAAATAGCACGCAAGAAAGCGTGCAAGTGAGAAATCCATCCTGCCTTTGAAACTGAGGGCAGACGTCACCAGAAGTCCAAAACAGAGGTATCAATGGCACCACAAAAAGGACTTATGTCCTCTAATTTTTTTTTAAAAAAGATTAGGTCCCATTAATTTTATTTTAGACAGACCCAAGGCATTTGGCGATTTATTGAAACTGAGTTACGTAATTATTTCACCCTTAAAAGGTGCGCACATCATGTGAAAACTGATCTTTACATGCAAGCACAGACTAACATGTTTCACATGTTATCATGGTTATCAAAAAAGTTTTTTTGTGTCAGATATTATTACACTTTGTGTCTATTGACTCATATCAACATTGAAGGTCATCACACTTTGTATATTTGACTTCCTAAAATTGAATTTCTACCAATATATTTTTGGTCTCAACTTTTCGATCTGTACATCTGACTAAGTACTATTTTTGCTCCCTGCATATGTGGATAAGTATTATTTTCAGTCATTCAGATATTTCTTTATCGGTCAGGAAATGTATATTGGGTAATGTATTGCCACAAAATGAATATTATGAAATATTGTGAAATGTAGTATCAAAATCTAAAAAAAAGCAGACATGGTTAACCCAACACACCCTGAATAAAGTTCAGAGAATACATTTTAAGGTATCAGAAAATATTTTTAGCCTTTTGCAATGGGTGTCTATGAGAGAACAGACTTTGAGGCATAAAAAATAAAGAAAGACATTTGTCTCAAAAATAATATTGCAGAAATGGATATATCTGACCTACATTTTAGTTTTTGCAGTATAACTGGGGATGGCTGACATATTTACAGATTTCCCAACAGGAAGTAAACAATGACTATGTGATTTTTTCCAATTTGTTTACTTCCTGTTGGGAAATCTGTGAATATCTTGAAAGGGGCTAGAATCCCAAGTTGTGTGCAACCTCAACAATAATATATGATCAGTCTTAATAGGCTGACAGGTCTATTAAACCATCAAAGGGTGGTTATGAATAGTGGTTATAAATAATAATCAGAAAGGTGAAGCTGCCCTGTGAATCAGGCATAGCCTTCCACAAAGGACACTTAATATGTAAAAGGTAGAGCCCTAACCAAGGTATAGCCTGCCACCAAGACTTCCTTACCTAGATGATAGAAGTGGACACTGACCTATTCCAGGGAGAACCATCTTCAATATTGTCTGTGGGTTGAAACGACTACAGAAAGACTACAGAACTCTTTACCTAGATGCCAGAGGAAGTTGTCCGACCAAATTGGATGACCATCTCCAGGAAGATGTCTGTGGGTTAGAGAGCATTCTGTTCCATGAACAGGTTTGAGGTGAGACTCAGACTGATAAGGACAAGTACTAGTCCAGCACTCTGGTTCTCCAATAAGAGAATATCTCACCCAGAGTGAGAGTTTATGACCGCTACTTCTTCTCACTTGTTATTTCATCACTTGGCCAAATAAGATATTTAGCCAAGATCTCACCACTGGGATGTTCACAAACTACTCAGCTGACCAGTTTACTTAATTTAGGATTCTGCACTTTAAATGGGCTTCTCGTTGTGTTTGATTTATAAGGTTCCAGGTTCACATCTTGTGTGATAGGTCCGATTACACTGAAAGACTTCACAAACCATCAAGACACTTTTCACTCCTTTTATTAGCAATAAACTGTTAGTAGAGCAGATAACAAATAAGGTCCATCAGGCCATCTTGAAAGTTACCTTATGTGAAAGTGTGAGAGCTTAGCTCTCATAACAAACAATGGAATCTAAAGTGACAATGGCACAGTGTTTGCGCCACAGCCCTTTAGTGAAATACAGTGTATAGTGCTTCTGATACAAGATGTTCTTATGCTCCCTCAGAGTTGTTAGAATGTTCTGTGGTTTGGCACAGGCTTGGATCCACAGGCCATGCACTGGATGTGCAATTCTCTCTTGAAGATGTCTCCTATTAGAGACCTAGATGGAAGGACTAGTTCTAGTCCTTATAGGCCTAAGGCTTCCCTCAAGCCTGTTCATAGAACAGTTCTCCAGCCCACAGCCAACCTGTGAGGATGATACTTCCTTGAAGGAAGGTTTACTCACCTCTATCAACTAGGCAAAGAGATCTCCAGCCCACAGTCAATTTATGGAGATGGTACTTCTTGGGAAGAAGATTTACCCTTCTCATTAACTAGGCAAAGAGTTTGTATTCAGGTTCTCCAGCCATAGTCAATTTATGGAGATGGTACTTCTGGGGAAGAAGATTTACCCTTCTCATTAACTAGTTAGTTTGGAATCCTGTAACTCCAACCCACAGACAACCTGTGAAGACAGTACTTCTTGTTAGGAAGGGTTGCCTTCTTCTATCATCTAGGTGAAGAGTTCTTAGGATGTAATCTGCAACTCAAACCCACAGACAGTAGTTCAGAGCTTCAGTAGTTCTGAGTTCTTCAAAGTTCAACAACAAATCAACCACAACCCTGATTGGGCTGCTCCCCTATTTATATGCTGTGTGAGGTGCAGCATCTGCTCCCTACTTATTATTCATAAGCACTATTGTTGAGGCCTGGATAGACCTATCAGCCTACCCTGGCTGAACATTAATCATAAGGTACATTTATCATAAACAACATTTATCATTCTCAAGGTTGCACACAACTTGGGATTCTAGCCCCTTTCAAGAGCATGGACTGTGGTCCCATGGAAACTCAAAGCCACAAGACTTATTAACAATTCCCAGAGAGCATGGGAAGATCCTATTGCAGAAACATTATATGTTTTACTTTGTCCGTGGGTTCTGGTGCAAAGATTGTGCCAAATGTTGTAATCCTTAAAACGGTGGTGTGTTATGAGAATTAGCTTCTCATCCTTTTAAAGGTTGTTTTTGAAAGTTAGCCTGGAGGTGCTAGACTGTTATATGCAATACTAACTCTTGACAAGCAATAAAACTGGATTGAAATTGTCTCTGAGTGTCTGAGTCTTTCAGAGCACTGTACCTATCAACAAAGATATGAACCTGAGTCCCAATAAATACACAATGAGAAGTCCCATCTTAAGCTGAAACCTGTCCAGAAGAAGTAAACAGCATTTTGACACACTTGAGGGTTTCCCAACAGTAGCAGTAAAGTAAGTCCTGTACTGGTGTGGATCTGGTTGACAATAAATTGTTGCAGACAAAGCTGTCAATCTGAGCCATCCCCAGCCATACTGTAAAAACTAAAACATAGGTCAGATCTATCCATTATGAAGTATATTTCTGCAATAGATCTATTATGTTGTGGACAAATGGCCTCAGTTTTGCCATATGCTTGAAAATACCTATTTCTCATAGACCACCATTGTAAAAGCCTAAACATGTTTCTGATCTCATCAAAATCATGTGTATTTTCTGAACTTTACTCAGGGTGCACCATGGTATGTTGATATGACCAAATAACCTATATGGAACCCTCAATTACATGTTTGATCTACACTTTAACATTTTGATGTATGTTAATTCATCAAAGTTCAAAGTTGGTAGACATGGTTGGCCTAAAATGTCATATTCAGATGTTGAAATTGCCCTTTTGGGTACATATTAAACATTATGGAAGATTAAAATATAGCCCTGTGATGGGCTGAGGTGATTTAAGTAAAGAATCATGTGTCAAAATGTCAAAAATGTGTCAATTGTAGATCTATGTCATATGTCAAAAAGTAAAACAGTTGGGCAAGGTTCACAAAAAGTAATCTTGACATAATAAGGATCAACTATATGTCACAGTAATTACCTTTCCACACTCACCATACCCAGTGAACCAGTCTACTAGACTGGTTAACCTGGATATACATTACTGCTCCCATCATGGCAACCCCTAGGGCTGTCCTAATAGGTAGAGGTGAAACCCTCCTCTATGGGTGTGCATTGGACACAGTTTTGTGATGACATGCATGCATAGTAGGGCCCACCAAAACCTATAAAAGGGCCTGTTTTCACCCTAGTTAGTCAGTCAATCTTTAGCTCTTGAGTCATCAACACCTCCAAGAACCCTGACCATGACATCCTACCTCAGGCTATGCCTATGCATTGCCCCCACTGTAACCAACAGCTATGCCTTTGTCTTATTTACTCTTCATTAAATATCCATCATCAAGTACCCACCATCACTGTACCACATTGTAGTGACTACTGCATTAAATCCACATAGCCTAATTGTGCTGAACCATAGGTTATCAAGTAACACCAGGACAGAACTACCACTGCCACCATATGACTAGTTGTACTGCATGCATTTAGTATGTCACACCACAAACAAGAGCTTGCCGGGTTAGGATTATGCTGGTACATCATGTACCAAAGATAGTTTGTCAACACCTAGTGGGCAGTCTATGATGTATGATGTGTTGTACATCCATTGTCTCCCTGTGCACATTATCCCAACCCAGTGTCTGCAATATACAATTGCTCAAAAACATATTTTATGAGAATAAATGATCATCACATGTTATGTCAAAATTAAGTGGTTTAAGTTTACACTTAAACATAAACTGAAACCATCTCACAGCATGCACATGCCAATTTGTCATTGGAAATCGGGACACTTCCCTTTAGATTTTTGTCAAATTTCAACATAAGTCATCTTAAAGGCTCATTCGCACTGAGCTGTGGCAAAGGAAATATTTTTTCCTTCAAGAATGGGTAACATTGGTCTCTATGGATCTATTCACATGGAGACCTGTGGCAAAGGCAACAGCAAAGGTGTCATCATCAATTGGGTTCTATGCCCAATTGTGACGGCAATGGCAATGACAAAGTTTCCTTTACCTTTGCCACAGCTCAGTGTGAATGAGCTTTAAAGAATATCCTGGGACTTCTTTTGGCAATTTTTGAAATATATCAATTTATGAAAACTCTAGTGCTATTTGAGAATTTTTCCAAAAAATTGCCCTTTCAGCAAATCAAAATTGTTTAAATGAAGAAGTGACAACTCTACCATATGTCTATTTATCCTAAAGTGAGCAGGTATACAGTCTGCATGATGGACCCACTTTATGTGGTTTAAGTTGCAATTGGAAAATTCTCATTTGGCACTTTGAGATACTTCCTTTTGGAATTTTTTGTCATATATTTGGACATAAGACACCTTTAGATATCCTTGGACTCCTTTTGGCATTTTTTGAAATTTGTCAATTTGTGATAACTCCAGGGCTGTCTGAGTACTTTAAAAAAGAGACACCCCTAAGAAAATCAAATGTTCTCAATGAAGGAGTATGATTACCTGTCTTTTCAATTTACTCTAAGGAGGGCAGGTATATAGACTATATCATAGACAAATTTGTTTGGGAATGTAACATACTGAAGGGGCTACTCTTGGGCCATTGATTTGACAAGTTTGCTTTTTTGACATATTTGCAACGGATTAAAGGACAGTAGGCATTCACTTATTTGATCAGGAATCAGTCCATAGGTGTAGCCGGTGGCAATCCACATGGCATATTTTGGATTTTGAAATACAAAACAGATTGGCCATTTACTGGTCCAATAGGTAACATTTTGTTTTAATTGTCAAACAACTACACGAAATGAAGGGTATTTGAAATTTTGAGCAATAAACTGGCATGAATGTGTCAAAATATGTTCTCTCATGGAGTAATTTTTATTTTGGACTGCTGTCACAGCTATGACTATTTTCCCTATTAGAGGTTGGTGGATAAAAGTTCATTTATGGTATGAAGGGTTGATAATAGGGGTACTGTGTCAACTGCTGATTTGTTGGAACACACATCAGATTACTCTCTGCCAGGAAACTGGACATTCTCATAAGGAAACAAATGCATCGAATTTGCTGTCAGCCAATACACATAAATTAGCCATGGGTTTATTGTCTAACTCTACCATTATGCTGAGTAAGAATGAAGAAGAAGACATATTTGCCCCATCCCTCCAGACCACCTTAGCCTGCTGAATCTGTGTGAGTGAGCCGTGAATCTTATTGATTAAATGAGAGTGCATGACATATAATGAGGGAATAGCACTAGTTTAAAGTCTCCAGTTGGCAAATTTGTGGAAGCAAAAGGAATATTGAGCCATTGGCCAAATACCCAACAATAAATTAAACTGCTTTCGGGGTACAACAATATGTCTAAATGGACTTTTTCTATCTTCATTTTTGGGAACCACCAGTTATGATTGACATTCACATATCATTACAGTACAATGGAAACGTGCAAACCAGCTCACTAAGGAGACAATGGTTGCCATTTGTAAATGAGCCACAAACGTGTGGTCCATGATTCCATTTCGTTTAGGCAGTTAAGTCAAAGTGAGCCTCTTTTGTGAAGAGGTCTAGATTAATATGCTTATTTTGATATTTTCTGAGAAACTTTCTGAGGAGTGTCCTTTTTGTTTCAGAGAATTCGTACCTGTTGTTTGTTCCAGTAAGAATCTGACCCACGTGTTTCCAGATCCCTTAAAACTGGCGAGAGCCGTTACCGGAAGAGGCGGATCCGCAAAATTTGGAACTGTGCATTGTTCTGGCTTTGGAGAAGCAGGTGGCGAGGTACTTTGAGTTGAATTGGACACTTGAGTTTTCTTTTGTTCCTAAGAAGAAAAATGTGTTTTAGCCTTAATTCTACACACACTGTTTACCCTAAGAATTATTTCACATTACATTTATTTTATTATTACAGAAAAAATCTTAAACTTCTTAATTTGGACAATTTGATGTTGAAAGAAACTTTTTGTTAAGGATACTTGAAACATTTGTTTGTAGCATCTGGTTATCAGCTGCCTAAGCCATAATGTGACAAAGTCACACCAAAAAAAAGTGTGGCTATTGCACTTGGTCATGTTTTGATCTCTAATTTTCATTAACCCATTATAACCTGTATTGCTTTTAACATTTAATGCATCTATGTTCTCAATTTTACTTACTACGGACGCCCTGAGTAAAGACCAGAAAATACGTTTCATATTTAGGAGATTAGAAAACAAGTTTAGCCTTTTACAATTGGTGTCTATGAGGAAGGTACTCCCAGCCATAATGAGTAGGGGTACCCCTAGTCTAGGAAGGGGTACCCCCTAGTCCAGAGGGTATTGATGTGACCTATCCCAGCATGCAATTTTTATATTATGGGGGTGGGTATATCTCCATCTTTTTTGGGGCCAAACTGTAGTCCATCAAAGTTGACCAACCCGTGCTAAAATGGTCCCACTCTGCTATGGCACAGCCAGGGGCTAAACAGCAGTTCTGAGCATTGTTGAAGGTGTGCAACCTACACACCTTCCATCCTCACCCTGAGAGAAACTGAAATGAGCAAATAAGTCAAGGAGTATTGAAATTGTTTCTGTGTCGAATGTGCATGATTTGCCTTGTGGAGCGCCACATCACATCTGCCTGGCTGATTTCCTTAAGGTTTCCTATCCTCACCCTCACCAAAATCCCAGGGACTCAGAGAGTAGTTCAAAGTATTTTATGCAGACAGCAGCATTTCACAATGTGTGATAACTACATTTCAATTAAAATAGTTAGCACTTTTCATCATTCTAGGCTCAAACTAGATCCAATTAACCGCTCAGATAATTCTATGACAAAATACAAAAAATTCTGACGGATACTCATTGTAACACATTCACAAGCAAAATTAACAAGTACTCACCTTGGACAATTTGTGAATTACCTGTCCTACAGTTAGTGAAAATCCTCTAAAATCTGGATTTTGGACGATGGTATTTTTCAACCCGAACAAGTAGGCTAAATACACCACAGAGCACAAGATCAAAGCAAAGAAGGTAGAAGTTGTTGTTGGGATTGATCGAAAAGTAAAATCCATTTGCAACAAAAAACTTTCTGTCCAAGACTTCTTCACCTTCACTGAACCTGTTCTTTGGCAGGGTTATAAGCATCAGTCAGTTCGGGTAAACTAGGTATGCCCACATACAAAATATATGATTAACAATTCAATGATTTCCCACATAGAAATCAATAAAGTTGTTTAATTCTTCACACAATTGTACTGCGAAATTGAAGAAATGTGGGTGCTAAATGCGGGTGCCATCTATAGAAAACTGCTGTCTCTTCTTATAAAAGTGAAGGGTACCTGATGAAAATATAGTGCTTCGGACGCGTTTCCTGGAGTTGAACACAGATTAGGCACGCTTTCGAACAAGGTTAATCCGAAGTTCCACTTAATTTAAGTTTTTGCTAAATCTTTTTCACTTTCCTATCTTAAAATTCAGGTTTAAAATGCATAGTTAATTCAAACACGGTTAATTCAATGTTCCACAAGATCAAAGTTATTTTAAGCCTTCTTTAACCACTTTTAATCAAAGTTTTAATTGGTTTTAAATCAAAGTTTGCTGTATTCAAGATTTAAATCGAACTATTTCTTCATTGAAAGACGTATTATAAATTACACTGTAATTTGATTTGCATTGACTGTGTTCACATTTGGCCAGTACAAAATGTAATCAATTTGCATTGACTGCATCAACATTATAGCATTGATGTTGTAGGCAAAAACATTTCTCTTTTGTATCAACTATATCGACATTCCACAATTTTTCCTTCATTTGCATCGACTGCATTGACATTAACATACAGTGTTTGTTTCTTTTAGCCTACCAAAGTTCTTACAGGTTTAGAATGTATTTATTTCTCATGTCAATGCAGTCGATGCAAAGAAATAGTATTGAAGTAAAACATCAAAGTAGTAAGGAAACCGACTGCCATGAGTGGCTGATTTTCTGTTTAAAACAATCGAGTTTTCTCAGTATAAACTGTCAATGAATTCACTGAATTCACTTGTGGTCACTTGTGGTCCAATTGTTCCATATGGTCAAGGATTTGTGGACTTTCCATGGAAATCTACTATTTCTGGTAATGACTTTTCACACTTGTGGCTAAAATGGCATATGTGAAACCAGACAATTTGACTACATACAATCAATATTACACATGTGGTGTATTTCTCTTCATATGTGTAGTAAATAGGAATCTAAAGAATCTACAGAAAATAGAAAAGGCTAATAGCGGGAAAACTCGAATGTTTTCCAATGCAATCCTATTCCAGTTAAAATACAGTTGCACGGACTCTGGTGACCTTACAGGGGCGGATCAAGAATTTACTAGAGGGAGCGCCAATCCCTGAGGGGAGGCCACCTTATATCCCCAGTGCAAGGTTTAGACTGTGTGTGCCGTAAATGTTTACAATTTCTTACCTATACCCTTAAAGTAAAGCCATTTTGTTATCATTTTCAACATATGCCGGGGTTCAAGAAATTAAATTTAGCATAACTAATTCGCTCACCAGTAAAACTTGCAGAATTTAAAAATTAAATGTTCAATAAACATCAAATTAAGGCCTCATTTTATCAAATTAAGCCAGAATTTTATTTGACTTAATTTTGGTGTGCTAAATTTGGCTTTGCTTAATTTTGCAACTGAAATTTAGCAAAAAGAAAAGCACACGACTAGTTTTAACTAATAAGAAAGGATGTTATAACCAGAGACTGAATTTTACATGTTGACTGGGTGACTGGTTTGAATAAGAGTGCTATCAAATTTGAACAAAAAATTAAATAGTCAGACTAGTAGTCTGAAATCAAATTTAGACACACCGAAATTATAAGAATGCAATCTTCTTGAACTCCGGCAATATACTTGCTTTTTGGGGTGCGCTATAATAGGGGTAACTCAGGATGACGAACGCCATATTACATTAAAATTCAGCTGTTGTGGACATTTTAGGTCATGCAAACAAAGGTGTGTCTACAATAAAGCATTTCTATTGGGTCCAACTTCCCTAGAGGTACTACTCGTATGTAGCAGCAGTGACAAACACCTGAAGAAACATCGGTAAATTCTGCCGTTTATGAGAAGGCAAGAATATTGTGACGTAGCCTTTATAACGGTGGCCAGGAGATTTTATTTTGTCTTGTGGGAATGAACAAAAATTATTTTATTCAATCGATGTTACATTACAATTAATTGAATTTTGGTTCAGTGCTGGTGTCGTGTAACAATTAATTTAACCAGTGGCAGATCTAGGGGCGAAAGGGCCACACGCCCCTCTTTGAGCCAAAATGTCTTCATTTTCAAAGCAGTTTTTTGGGGGAAAATTATGGTCAAATAGTAAGTTGTCGGCCCCCTTAGGGGTTGACGCCCCTCTGAGAAATCCTGGATCCACCATTGTTAGCGTTACATTCTTCCTTATTTCTTCATGGTGAGCTAGTTTATTCGAAAGAGGTTATCCATATCATTTCTTTTGGGCAAATCAGCAAAAGAAGGATATCAAAATCCTTTCGTGAACCCAGCGTGAAATGAGTAAGTTCGGACATGTTTCCATGTTTCCAAGTGAATCATTAAATAAAGTTGAATAGGAGTGGTATAGGAATATGACGGAATTGAGTAGGGTACTCAGGTGTGCCATGACATCATTGCCGTGTTTCCAATTGGTCCACATACTCCAACACTCATGCTTTACACAGATTGGTCCAAAATAACTTTCACCTGTAATGGGAGCACTGCACAGAGTTGTGTAATCCCCTGGATGTCAAAATAAGCCCAATTTACGATACAGATTTTCCGCATCAATTTACCGTATCTTCTTCATTTTTTTCACATTTTTTCTTCAAGTAAAAATTAAAATATGTAGAATCTACACTATATTCCATATTTACTTTGAAAATATTCAGTACTACTTTACAGAATTTAATATGGTCAAATATACACATAAAGTGAGTCTCTTGGAAGTATCTTGAGTAACTCAGCAGTTGTTAAACCCCTTTTGTTTCACGAGATCTATGACTTCCTGATATGATGTCTTGAATGTATGCGTTAAGTTATCGTCCATTACTTTTTCAAAGAATTCCTCCATCTCACGTGTTCTGTGTCTGTGAAACTTGCCTTCAGAATTTCTCCTCATGCACTCCAAAACTTCATTTGAAACTTCAAAACCAAGAAAATGAGCCATTGTCTTGAGTCCTTCAGTGAGATTATTGAGAAGATCCTCATAGAAAATAAAACATTTGGTAATTTTTTTCGTTCTCTTGTCCTCTAACCAGTATTTGTGAAATGCTTTCCACTTGGGTATTTTGTTGGACATAAACTGTCTACATTTGGACTCTTCAGCAGTTAACTTGGCTGTGCGAATAACTCGGGTGTGACTACCAGTGTTCATGTAGTTATAAAATGCACGTAAAGTTCCAAAAGGATTTCTGACTATAATTAAACCCTGAAAATTAAAAAAAACATAGATCTATACGGAAAATAATCATCTTAGTAATAATTCAAATAAATCTAGTCTTAAAAGATTTCAAATAAAGAAGTCAAGAATTGTAATTCAGCATTATACTAGTGATGGTGAACCTCCTAATGTGTGAAGATGTAAATAAAGCTCAATGAACTGACAGTGAACACCGTCATTTCTATTTTGTACACATTTCTGTCTGAATAAATCTCGATAATTTTTATTGTTTGCTTACTTTTTTCCCTTCAGAGAATTTAAGAGCGATTGTGAATGTTATTTTGGCAGTGATGACTGATGAATTACTGTAATGGTAAAAATTCAAAAAGTGGCCTTCGAACCACACCAGCGACTGGTGACATCTGGCGAAACCTGACAACAAGTCTTACTTTATCTAAATGCCTGTCGTCTCTTTTAATTTTAATTTCCGGATAATGGGTCTTTACGGCCACAACTGATCCATCTATTCTTCCTTCACCTTTGAATCCTCCACTCTTTAAAGATCCATCATGATAAACAGCGCCTGTGTAGGTTCCTACAAAAATACAAACCTTTTTGAAGTATACTGGTACTTTTCTCGCCTGAGACAAATAAGGTCCCGCTACTTTTATTTTAGACCGACTGCATGCATTATCACATTATTTACGATACGTAAATCTGTCAGATCTGACAGAAATTAAAAACAACTTTTAACGACAATAAAAGTTTTAAAGATAAAGGGTTTTTAATATTTCCAGTACTTGCTAGATTGTGTATACTTCATCAAATAATTAACACATACAATAGCAAGGAGTAGACATCTACTTCTGGATCTGTCAGATCTGACAGAAATGCGTGGCGTGAAAAACTGGAATGTATCATATCAATTCATTGCAGAAAGGAACGTAAAGTCGGCCGTCCAATCACCTACGTGGACACTGTTAACAATGCTATTTTGTTTATAGACACCTCAACAATGAATGGAAAATCAATGGCCATTCATCAATTGCGACGCCATGTTTTACGTTCATTTCTAGTAATGCTGAAGATTAGTGCCTGGAAATAGCAGCTTTAGCCCAAGGCTATTAGAGAAAAGATCCAAGTCCAAAAAGTGAAATGGTGCATGAAACAAACTTCAGTCAGGTTTCTGAGGAGCGTTCTTTTTGTGTTGGAGAATTCATACCTGTTGTTTGTTCCAGTAGGAATCTGACCCACGTGTTTCCGGATCCAGGGAAACTAGCGAGAGCCGTTACCGGAAGCGGTGGATTCGCAAAATGTTGAACTGTGCATTGTTCTGGCTTTGGGTGAGCAGGTGGTGAGGTATTTTTCACATTAACTTGTTTGCTAGCTTGAGTTGTAATGGACTGTTGAGCCTTCTTCTGTTCCTAAGAAGAAAATGTGTTTTAGCCTGAATTACCCCTGGTACCGTTCCTGAATCACTGACCATGTTGTCCTTTCATATATGTGTTCATATTTGAACAACTATCAAATATATTTATTCTAAATGTATTTTATACGAGGGACAAATGATTTTTTCATTATTTGGACTACAACTAGAATGAAAATATTTGCCAGTTGTTTAAACATGAGGGAAAAACTAAAGAACAACACGGTCACGTAAGGGGAAAGCTTGTAGATTACAGTTTACTGTATTGGTCAATGACGTAGGTTTTCATAATTAAATGAGACTCCATGAATGGAGCAGATGTATCCCAATGCATTTGTGCTATTTTTCACAAAACGAAAACCAGATGTCATCACCTTCTAATCGTTCTCCACAATGTCCTGTGGTGGATAGAATTCTCCAATCGAGTAAATCTTCAGGCTTTCAGTTTTTCATCTAAATCTCCACCAATTTACCAAATATTTTCTTTAAATGAGATGCATACACTGACAAAATCATTTGTCCCTCATACCAAATATGTTTGGAATAAAAGCATTTGATAGTTGTTCAAATATATATAAGCAAAAATGAAAGGACAACATGGTCATAGATTCGGAGACGATACCGGTGTAACGTGCTGAAAGAGCCCCCCATTATATCCTGACACCGGTCCATTTTACTGTTACAAACCTAGCCTACCCTTGAGCCTTAAAGGGTGAGGGCCTTATCACTTCCCCACTCTCCTTAACACTTGAGCCCTCAACACATGTCTGCCATCTCCCTTTTCCCCTTCCCCTTTAATAGAAAAGAAACATAAAATTTGAATTAATGTAAAGTTTCAAATGTTAAAAAACTATTGAAAATTAAAATAAGACAAAATAGTTGATACATTATATGATATTTAAAAATCTGATTATTTTCATTTTTTGAAAAAATTAAAATTAATTAATACTTTAATGTTAATAATATTTCAAAACAAAATATAATCTTTTCAAAAATTAAAAATAAAACAAATGAATATTAATATATATTTAAACTTATATTTAAAAGTTTTAGTTTTATAACATTTGAAACTGTAAATTAATTCAAATTTATGTTTCCTTTTTATTTAAGGGGAAATGGTGGTCAGGTGTTGAGGGCTCAAGTGTTAAGGAGAGTGGGGAACTGATAAGGACCTCTGCCCCTAAGGGTTAAGGGATGGAGGTAGTGCTATAACGACCCCCCTCCATTTTTGGTGCGGGTACCTTTTTCACGGTAGTTTCTACAGAGTATCTTATCTGTGACAGGTTGGCTACTCTCCGATGTGGCAAGGTTGCATCTGTATGTCACTGACCTGTACATGTGGGTTTCTGTGTCCATTGCCCGTTTGTCTGACAGGTGATGGTTCCTCCTCCCGTGTAGCAGGACTCGCAGGTGTAAGTGAAGGTTGTACCGACTGTGTAGGGCCACGAAGATCCACCTCTCGCCGCGTTATCTACTCCACCAGGATCATCGCACTCTTCTACAAACGAAATCAAAATCATGCACAGGGTTTGGTTTAATTAAATTTTCCGAAGTTAAATGATTTGTGAAAATTGTTCCAAAGTTTGGTTTTTAATTTTTTGTTTGTTCTACTTCCAACCTGAAGGCATCCCTTGGATTGGAGATACTTTAAGTCGTACACAAAATTGACTATTGATTTTAATTGTTCTTTTTAGGACACAATCTGGCTTCGTATAAAGGCATTGTGGACAATTTCCTGCCCCATTGGATCATGTATAAAAACCTTTCTAGAGCCTCATCTGGTGGAGGCCTCACTTCATCTTCAAACCAATGAGAACCCATCTCGTAAATATCACCATATAACTAGAACAAAGATATTTTGATAAAACAGCGCAATTAGGATGTTCGTCACACCGGCATAAAACAATGTGGTGGAATAAAAATACAACAGAACCTCAAATTTGCTCCTGGCAATTACACCATGTAAATGTGCACAAAATATGTGTAAAAAAATTCAGTTAGTTGTAGAATTTAGGTCTTTTGTCATAGAGGAGGCTGTGAAGTAGAGTATACATTTATTGAGCTAATGTAAATGTGCACAAAATATGAGCACAAAAATGAGTGTGTCAAATCCTTCTGTTTGAGTTCATGTTCAGTTCAGTCAGTATGATCAGTTTGTGTTCAGTTTCTGTTATCCCACATGGTTTTTGTTGACATCTGACAGGAATTCCCTTCCCTAATCCCACCCCTTTGCAATACCCCAAGTCTTTACTAAGTCAGGCATGCTCACTGGACATGTGGACACCATGTTGTGTGTGGTAGATCATCATGTGACCATCTGACCTCATAAGCATGTGCATAGACTATCTCACAGGCAGAAGTAAAGATGTCATCAGTTGAATGAAACACGTGTCAATATCCAATGGAGGCCACAATAAATCATGATGTTCCAAGGAAACTCTTCCAATTAATGCTACTTATGAAAGGTGGTATTTTTGGAATAAAAAACATTTTATACATGGTAGGTTAAACAACTCTGGTCATGTTCTTGAGTTTCTAGAAGGCTCTGGGTGAGTTATCTATTAAAATTGTCACAACTGTATTACTAGCGTTTCTATCAGTTGCAGAGACACACTGTGCACCAGTATGAGTCATAGTTTCAAAGTTGAGTCACAGTCATAGTCAAGTAATGGTTATATTTGGTATATCAGATGTTTTTGTAGCTCATCTGACATTTTTTAGTACACCAGACATTTTTCATCTGATATTTTGTACAGTGACCAGATATTTTAGTCAAGGAGCTCACCATGTGACCACTTTGTTTCTCAGTCAACCTGTTGACTAAAATATTTGACCTCAATTTAGACTGGATATGGCTCTAAATGACTCTAAACGACAGGTTTAAAGACTATTTTGAAACCATAACTTATATTCAGACTGATGTAGAAGAAATACTCAGATTAAGATGAAAGTAGCCATGTGTCATCATGTATATTTTACAGAATTTCCTGATTTAAATTTACGAAACGAGGGAATTATAACAGATGGTAATGCTAACCAATACCTTATACCAGCAGTGGCAATACGTGAGGACCCTAGATCAATTTCAAGGCCATGAAAAAGTTACCAGCTTACTTTTGAGGGCTTGGCAAGAAAACATGACAAAATTTCAATTTACCCGAAAAACCCCTCGATTTTAGAAAACCTTGATGCACGTAAAGGTTAAACTCGGAGATAATGATGAACAGATTTCTGTCCTCCTGTAATCATGTAAGTCTCTGTTTAACAGAAAAGAAATACCGTGGGTATTGGGGACGCATCAGGAGTACTTTTTCTCGGGGTCGTCGGGGTGACATTCCTGACGCCACCTTTGACACTCTTTGACCAGTGATTGTGTCGGTGCTTGACACGTCAGACATCACCTTTGGTGTCGGTGTTTATTGAAACTCGCCCACACACCCGTGGATATCTAAATTACTTTGTACTTGTAGTTAATTCCAAAGAAAAACGTTCAGTACTGATGAATTTTCCAATCGTAAACAAACACAGTTGGACATTCAGTGCTGTGTTTCCGTTTTTTCATTACTCAAATTTAAAAACTTTTGTGCAAGAATCAAATTTGACAGAAGTAAATTTGGATTGATTTTAAATCAGTTCCAAGCCCTTCATCATTCAGTTCTTGCAACTAAACTGGAAGTGTTCAGGATGTACAAGAAAAGTCGAATAAATCATTGTACTGAGGACCCAGCAGATTACAAGAAAATAAAATCATGAACCAAACAAAAACAAAACTGAAAGTGGTTTGAAAGTCACACGCGCTACACAAAAATGATACAGATCAAAAACGTTTTACTTTCTGATGAATAACACGTTACAGCATCTTATTCAGAAAATGTCAAATAGCTTTGTAGAAACTTAAATAAAACTTTAATTGGAAGAAACGCCGCAAAAATTAAATTAGTTTGCCTGCTAGGACATAATGAATTACAGAGGTATTTCATTTTTAATGCTGATTGTATATTCCTCTGTTATTATACTAACCACACATAAAACGTTCTTCTTTTTCATTAAATTTCCATCATCATTGTGAAGCATTGACATTATTGTTTATTTGTCTACTTAAAGTTGCAATTTTTCACAATTCTACTTTCTATTGACCTTTTGCTATCTCATTTTTATGACCTTATTAACTGGCAGTTGTCAGACGTGAAAAATCTGGACGTATTTTATGCTGTCCTTGATGAATCATTGATGCTTTTTAAGGTTGAATTGCCACATGATATCTTAATCAAACGATGTTTTATTAAACTCGACAAATGTTAAATCAAACTCAAGCCATCAATAACAGGCACAACAAGACCAATTGCAAATAAAGTTTATAAATGATGCCTTCCAGGCTGATCCGACCTTACATCAGAGGAAGGCTCAAATAGCGGATCCAGACACTTGTAAACCTCATTACTAGCTATTATCGCAAATTCAGCTGGCCAGTCATCTACCTTGATACATTAATACCTATTCACATAATCCACAACAATGTGTGGACCATTTTTCCTGAGGAGGGCGGTGGTCATTCCCTCTCAGCCTCCTTGATCCCTTTCTCTTCCCCCTTGATCTGCTACTGGACATTCTCGGAGACTTTATCTTCAACCAAGGGAAATCAACAAACTTATTCAACCCCCCCCCAACATGTCGGGAACAATTTCCAATGGAAATGTGTGACATATTTGGATAACTTATTTAGCACAAAGGATTGTGGATGTGTCAAAATGTACAAACATTTTTACAATATTGATACAATAACGCAGCAGTGATAGAGATCATGTGATAAAGACCATATCTGGTGAATCTTATTAATTAATAAAAATGGCGCATTAACCAATAAAAGGCCATTATGTCAAAGGCTCTCATAAAGTATTTTAATCGCCATAGATTTCGTGACAAAATGGCTTATTTTATTATTTCAATCTGAATTTTTAAAGTCCCTTGTGTGTTAATTAAAATACTTTCGCTATTGCAACAAAGGCTATTCTTTGAACATTTTTTTCCGAACCTTGAATTTCTTTGTCAAGTTTTATAATAGTAATATATCTAGTGATTGTAGCCTTGTATTGAACTTTCAATTATTCATTTGACGATTTTGCACCATTAATCATGTTGGACAAGGACTGTCAACTGAAGATAAAGTTTCAAAGTTTGCAAGTTTTCAAGGTACAACGCCATTTATTACACAAAATGTGAACACTTTTTAATTGCAATTATAAGGTCGATGTGGTCACTTTATTCTTCAGTGCAGACCGTGATTGGTTGAGAATGTATCTGTTTCAAAAATGTTCCCTTAATCAAATTTCCCTCTTTTTCATGTAGTGAAAAAAAGTGAATGTTATACATCAAAAATATGACCACCTCTGAGTTTGAATGTTCTTCACACCAAAACCGGTTTCTGCACAAACAATTATTTGTCTGGTTTTAAAATTAACACTAAAATGTATTAGCGTATGGAGACTTTTTGGGATATTATACGTTATGAATGAAGGACTGTTCTGCTAAGACCTCTGTTGGATCTTGGTCTCACTTACACTCTTAGAAAAGGTGTTTTAGTGAATTTTGCTGAGGTCGGCACTTTAATTGCCAATTGTAACCCCTTACACTCATTGTATCATGTTGAGCATGTGTGCATTCTGTAGAG